>JAWZYT010001094.1:2500-140000 GCA_034508575.1 Petrolisthes manimaculis | reverse complement strand
AATGAGATATGATATGAGGTTGTAGTCAGACAGACAGTAGGATTCAAACTATTGTGTGTGGCGCCTGTAGATCGATCCAGACGTTGGTAGCTTGGGGGAGGAGCTTATAGCCTGGCTGGGGATTTCTCTTGATTTAAACTTCAGTTCATCTCCTACTCGTATTCAACATACACGTAGCCTCGTGGCGCTCCAGGCTCTCGTTGGAGTAGCAGCCTACAATGGTCGAATTCATTCAGTTACGGCATACTAATGATTCGTGATCGAGTGCTGGGTGTGTGTTTGAACATTGAAAATTGCGAGTGGGAGGACAATTCATGTATGAGTATAGAAAAACTCTCATACGTGAATGAATTTGAACTCCGAGTTCGGCTTCACCATCTTGTAACATACGTTGGCTCTCTCAACCTCTCGTCTCGTTAACGTAACACGCAGGGCTGACAGTGAATGCCAGAATATTCTCGGTGCCATTCACCAGTCTTTTCTCTAGTGCTTCACGGAGTCACTCTTGTTGTCGTTACTTGCAACAGAAAAGCAAATGATACGAGGTAAGGTTTTATGCCAATGTAGCGTTCTGCATCCTACTTGGTGTAATATAGAAAACGAGTGCCATGTGTGTGACTTTGAAAATTACAGATGTGAAGAACAGGTGTCTATGTGAAAATAGGAAACTTAATCACATAGATACTGGAACTCGTATTATTAGATTTATATTTATTGATTAAAGTAATTGAGTAGGGGTCCTGAAATAGCACCATAAAAATTACGAGTGTTTGGGGAATGTAACACCTTGGTTACACACGTAATATTCGCTCTCGTCCACTCATTCACGTGGATATGACGAGTGATAAATTACAGATGTGACATTGAAAATTAACTGAGGTGGAGACATAGAAAAATGGAAACATAGAAAAATATTGAAGAACATAGAAAAATATTGGAACATAGAAAATGGAGAATATAGAAAATCAACTGAACACTCGATGGAAAATATATATATTGTACTCGAAGGAAAACAACGAGGACAACACGACTCCGACCGATAGAAAACGGGAGTCATATTAAGAGGGTAACTTTAGTATTTAGTTAGTTAGCTTTGCGTGTGGATGAGTGTGAACGTGTGTGACTATATTATTGATTTCATGTTGGTGTACTGGAAATTTCAATAAATATAGTTAAGCGATTGTGATTGGTTGTTTCATACACCATATCCTTTCATTCTATAATTTATAAATGCATACATATCGGAAGACCTCACATTAAAAATAAATATGTTGACAAAAAAGGAACTTGCAATTAAGGGGAATAATTTAACCTCTGAAACCTTCTTTGAGCCAACACAATTAAGGTTAATTAATAAAAACCGGGTAAGGTAAGTCAATTGTTGAATAATTACTTACTTGATTATTATATACATTATAATAATTCAATGTTGCACTAGAAAGTTTATAATTGCATGGATCTCCAAAGTGGGCCACAATTCTTTTTCAGTGTGTATAAAGTCGAGTCTCTTTTTATTTTGTCACAACAATGTCTCGATGGTATTTGTCTAATTGTACAGTACATTGCTTGATTATAATAAACTATATGGTTATTACAACACACACACACACACACACACACACACATTTATTCCTCCTTTTCTTTCCTACACACACATCTTCCTTACGCTCTCTTTCTTACACACACACACACACACATCTTTTTTCCTCTCTCTGTTTAGCACACACACACACACACACACATCCTTCTTCCTTCCTCTCTCTTTTTAGCACACACACACACACACACACATCCTTCTTCCTTCCTCTCTCTTTTTAGCATACACACACACACACACACACACATCCTTCTTCCTTCCTCTCTCTTTTTAGCATACACACACACACACACACACACACATAAATAGTAACAAACAAATAATAATGAGCCAACTTACCAGTACGTATACGAGCATCAATAGATGGTGTGAGAGCCAACACCATCACCACCATCACCAATATTACACTCTGTCCACACATCATGTCTGTAATATAATAATAATAATAATAATAGCCTCTGTACACACACACACACACACTATCCTATCATTGTACATACACACACACACACACTATCCTATCATTGTACACACACACTACTCTATCGTTGTACACACACACACACACACTATCAATCTACACACACACACACACACACATAATATTTCACTCCATCTGCACATGATGTCTGTAATATAAGCAATATTAATAACAGCCCCTGTACACACACACACACACACACACACACTATCCTATCATTGTAAACACTCACAGTATTACACTCCGTTCACATATGATGTCTGTACTATAACAATAACAATAACACTGGGTCCATTATACAGTGATATTCGTTTGTTACCTTCCTAACCAACCACACTTGTACATGCCTTACACCCATAGTTAAAAAATAAATTGAGGGCCCTTACTGGAGCTCTATGAATTCTCCAAACTACTCCAGGCAACTGATTCCCAATTAGAAATACTGAAGGGTTCTGTGGCCTGGATTATTTCGAGGGTTCACAGAGCTCCAGTAAGGGCCCTCATTTTTTTTAAACTATGGGCCTTACACCTGAAATGCTCTACACTTTACACTACCGTCTACAAGTGCCAAAGGACGACTCCACACCTATCACAGTCGTTCTCGCAACCCTTGACAGGTTCTTCAAGGCTCAAACGAATGAAGCCTTGAGAAGATGTGAGTTGTTTAGTTGTAGACAGGAGGCAGGTGAGCAGTTCAATGAGTTCTTTGTTAGAGTAAAGAATTTATCTGAAGCAGTGGATGTCTGTAAGGGAGGTGATGTTAGTTGTGAGGAAACTCAGATGAAACAGGTGATTTTAATGGGTATTAGGGATCAAGATTTAGTGTAGGAATTAATCCGTATCATACCTACTAAGTCCCTTGACCAAGTGGTACAGCACTGTTATGCCCATGAAGCAGCTAGGCATACTTCTAAAAATGTTTGTGCTGTGTCAAAGTATAAAAAGGAGAAGAAACATAAACAGTACCCTGTAAGGACAAGTACACTCCTCCAGGCATGTGTCAGAATTGTGGTAAGACACATGATAAGGGCCAATGTTCAGCCACTATATCTCACATCTCGTAATTGTGGTAAAAAGGACATTTTGCAAAAACGCCATATTGACCTGCTAAAAATGCTACTTGTCGTATTTGTACTAAAATAGGTCATTTTGACAGTTGTTGCTGATCGACCACGAAGGCTGGAGAGGAGTAATTTAAGGGAGGACGACGACAGTCTGCTGGGCATATCACCCAGGACTCCAAGGGTAGTGGTGCTCGTCGTGTCCAAGTCGCCACTCGCACCCCCTCCGAGACCTCCCCACTCATTGTTGTCAGTGTTACCTACGGAAAAGGAACATACACCCTTGGCATGTTACCTGATATGGGAGCTGACACAACAATCATTGGTCCAGACCACTTGCAACACATCGGATTGTCTCTTAGTGATCTTCAACCACCTCCACAGACTCCAACTTATGCAGCTGACGGGTCCCTTATGAAGTCTGCAGTCGGATCGGTACAACTACAGGTGGAGGAACGTAGTACACAGGAGTGGATGGATGTTCACCATGGATTCTCCATACCACTCCTTTCCCACAGGGCTTGCAGAGAATTAACGCTAATCCTCTAGCGTTTTCCCCACCCGATTGCCCAGGTCACTCACGCATGTGTTCAGAAAGGGAAAGGTAGTAGTGCAGCAGGACTACCATCACCAGCCAAGCCATCTCCAACCTGGTCGAATACTGCAACGCCTTCACAGGCTAGGGAGTACTACCTGAAGGAGTGTGCAGACGTGTTAGTGACAAAACAGGATCTGAGCAACACAACACTACGGCCTATGAAGGGGCCACCCATGAAGATACACTTGCGAGAGGATGCACAACCCTTTGCCATATACACCTTGCGACAGATCCCGTTGGCATACCAGGAAGAAGTAAGGAAGGAGATACTCAACATGGAGGCCAGGGTATTATCACGCCTGCAGGAGACGACCCGTCACCCTGGTGCCACCCACTTGTCGTGGTACCCAAGCCACACAGTGGAGTGCATATAACAACGGATCTTTCAAAGTTAAACAGTCAAGTCTCCCGTCCAGCCCACCCATTTCCCACACCATTTGCAGCTGTTAGGAGTATCCCACCTGGATCCAAGTTCTTCACAGTCGTTGACGCTTTGTGTGGCTACTGGCAGTTAGAGCTGGCTGAGGAAGACCAACCATTAACTACATTATTCACACCTTATGGGAGATTCAGGTATCTTCGTGGCCCCATGGGATTTATAGGTACAGGTGATGCTTTTTGCCAAAGAGGTGACACGGCTCTACAAGGTATCACCAATTGTGTGAAGGTGGTGGACGATGTTCTACTGTATGACGAGGAACTCGTGTCACACTTACAATGGCTAGACAGACTACTGGTCAAATGTAGAGAGACTGGAATTATTCTCAATGCAGACAAGTTTATGCTCGCTACATCGGGAGTAAGGTTCTGTGGATTTGTGCTGTCAGCTGATGGAATTGCACCAGACCCAGAGAAAGTGAAAGCCATTGGAGACTTCACAACACCAGCCAACGTAACTGACCTGAGATCTTTCATGGGACTGGTCAACCAACTGACAGAGTTTTCTCATGACATCTCAGCAGCTGCTGAGCGATCAAGTAGACTGCTGATTATGACACCGCTTTCAGGAATGTCAAAAGAGTGCTGGCCAGTCCACCAGTGTTGGCAGTGTTCGACCCTAATCTACCTGCAGTTCTACAGACTAATGCATCCAGACTACATGGTATAGAGTACACATTATTGCAGGACCACGGAGGAGGACACCTGCGTCTGGTACAATGTGGCTCACGTTTTCTCACTGATACGGAAATACGGTGTGCCATGATAGAGTTGGAGATGATGGCCACAGTCTGGGTGATGCACAAATGTGGGTATTACTTGAAGGGGCTGCAACATTTCGAACATGTAACTGACCACCGTCCACTCATCCCCATTCTTAACCACTACACCTTGGACACAGTGACAATCTAAGACTACATAGTCTCAAGGAAAAGCTGTCGCCCTTCCCATTTACAGGCAGGTGATGTGCAGGCAAGCAATTGTGTATACCTGATGCACTTTCCCGCCACCCTGTCAGCAGAACTATGGATGAAGATGACATGCTCAAGGACATCCTTTTACAGGCTGCTGCTGCACTACCAGCCATACAGTGTCTCAACTCAGAAGTTCAGCACCTGAATGATGACATCCAGTTGGAGGAGCTACAGCAAGCATCACGCACAGATGAGACATATGTAAGGCTGCTGGAACATGTGCCCCATACATTTCCAAGCCATCGGTATGATCTCCACAAAAGCCTCCTCGATTACTGGAAGATACGGAACAAGCTGTACTGTGATGGTGACCTTAGTAATCTACACGGTCCACGCATTGTAGTACCTGCAGTGGTATGCAAATCTGTTTTGTGGTGCTTGCACGATAGCCACCGTGGAGCTGAGGCTACCAAGCACAGTGCTCGACAAACAGAGTATTGGCCAGGCATCAATGCCGACATCATCAACACAGTACAAGTCTGTGAGGCCAAACACTAATCCCCAGCCAGCAGAAAGAAGAATACCAGAATGACGACCACCCAACATGACCCTTAGAATCAGTGTCTGCAGACCACTTCCAGGTAGCGGGGAAGTTTTTCCTCGTGATTGTGGACAGGAGGTCAGGATGGCCGGCCGTCTTCCCATGTGGTGCTGATACGACTGCTTCAGCCACCATACTTCAGTTCAGGCAGTACTTCATAGACACCCTTCCTTTTTTTTACCCTAGCTATCCTTCCCTTCCCTTCTCTATCCCTCTTCTCCCTTTCTCTTCGGTTCCATCCCTCTCCCTCCCCTTCCTTTACCCTATCTACCCTTCCCTTCCTTTTCCTACCCCTCATCTGCCTACCCTTCCCTCTCCCTCCACTTACGTTACCCTATCTACCCTTTCCTTCCCTTCCTTAACCCTCTTCTCCCTTCCCTTCCCCTCCCTTCCCTTTCATTACAGCTTCATATCACTCTACATTCCTCTACTTTACCATATCCAATCCTCCCTTCCTTCCCCTAACCTTTTCTCCTATCCTTTCCTTTAATTTCCTCTCTTACTTTCATCCTTTCTCTTCCCTTTCCTCCTAACGCTTACCTCATCGTTCCCTCCCAACCCTCCATCTTACCTACATCCTTCCCCTCACACACCCTACCCTCCATCTTTCATCTCTCCTTCCCCTAACACACCCTACCCTCCATTCTTCCCCTCCTACACCCTACCCTCCATCCTTCCTCTCACATACCCTACCCTCCATCCTTCCCCCCACACACCCTACCCTCCATCCTTCCCTTCACACACCCTACCCTCCCTCCTTCCCTTCACACACCCTACCCTCCATCCTTCCCCCCACACACCCTACCCTCCATCCTTCCCTTCACACATCCTACCCTCCATCCTTCCCTTCACACACCCTACCCTCCATCCTTCCCTTCACACATCCTACCCTCCCTCCTTCCCTTCACACATCCTACCCTCCATTCCACAGTATATACGACTGCCTGCAGGACTTATCACAGGATGTACCCAAAAAAATTATATATTTATCGTTTGCACATTATCAGGAAATTTCCACTGTCAAAAGAGAGAGAGAGAGAGAGAGAGAGAGAGAGAGAGAGAGAGAGAGAGAGAGAGAGAGAGAGAGAGAGAGAGTTAAACCCTCTATCACATTGTTATATAACAGTAAAGAATATATACTGTTTTTATCTACAATAAACAATATTACTGATAGAAAATATGAAATTGAGATAATTATATTTTTCTCTCGTGACAAAGTCAGGTGATATATTAATCTGATTATAATATGTGTTCTTTGTGGAACTTTTGTCAATTAGTTTACCTTTTCACCATAGAATGTTAAAACAATAAATAAAAAGGTTACAGGGTTTGAGTTGTTGTATGTATCTGTGATGAGATACTCTGGTGAACGTGAGCCAGGCCAGCCCAACTCCCCACCATGGTACCCAGCCATGGTAGTAAACCCTCAGTAAACAGTTTTAAACTCACGGACCTGTGCGAGGCTCCATCTGCCAACGCCAACACGTTACCACTGTACCAGCCAGGGACTTACTATACATTCCTAATATTGTCATTATTGTATTTATTAAAACTAAATTGGTCTCCAACAACTTATTATGATCAATATTAAAATATTAAAATACCACCTGACAATGTGATGGTTAATGTTGGTAGTGTTGGTTCACACTGTCCAAGTGTACCTATTATTACTCAAAGAAGAATTGAGGGAGCATTGCAAGGTGCAACTGTTCAGTACAGAAAACAATGTTGCCACAGAAGAAACCTGACCAATGAATATAGGAGAGGAAAGCTAGCAAGTGATAAAAAGAGGCAGAGATTATAAAGAAATACAGAGCATTTCAAAGGAATATAATCACACATAGTTGAGTGCAGAATTAAGTTAATAGTAGCAACAAAATACTTTACCCAATATGTGGAAGGTTCTTCTTGATATTAAACTCCAGCGATTGAAACACTGTAAGGTTAAATTGGAGAAGGATTTACACAAACACAACACTACAACACTACAAGATGGTTGCCAATCCGGTAGTGAGCACACACACAGGAAGTGACATGGCGTCACTGGTAAGGACAGTGGAGGAAAAAATAAAACATATTAGATAATAAACTCCAGTGTACTGCGAACAACTTAATGCCTTGTAAATTATTGTGTTATTACATTTTGTCAAATTAATATAGTAACTTTCATATTACCCTTGACAAGGGTTGTATATTTATTACCATACACACTTTTAGGATGTAGGGAAGAACACTAGAATCTATGAGTTGAGAGCTTGTAGGAACACACACACACACACACACACATACACACACACACTCACACACACACATTGTACGTCCTATATTTACAATTAATAACTTGCTTTCTTTTATGTAATAACTAGTCCCAGACCCGTGTGTATGGAGGGTAAACTTACACCCAAAAGTTCTCGTTGGTGACGTCAACCTTGGTGAGAGGAAATAAACACTCCATTTTTGCCTCAACGATGGGGACTTTTTGAGTGTTAACAGTGAGAGAGAGAGAGAGAGAGAGAGAGAGAGAGAGAGAGAGAGAGAGAGAGAGAGAGAGAGAGACGAAATTTAATCAGGCATGAAAAGAATGAGAGAGCAAGAGAGAGAGAGAGAGAGAGGGAGTGAGAACGAAAACGAGGTAGGGAGAAAGAAAAGAATGTCACCACCATTCCACTTTTATCATTTTGTACAAGCAACAACTAATGCATTTCATCAATGGTAAATAGATAGGCAGAAAGTGTAGCTTCACTGTGTGTGTTGGTGAGACAGTTGGATTCAACTACCTACTGTCCAGTAAGGATAGACAAGGTCAAGTTGCCTCCACAAGATGTGTCTCAGGGAATCATAAACACAGCTGTACAGTCAATACCTGAAGTTTGTCTTTCTTAGTCCATGATACGTTCCTGTTAATCAGGGAACACTCTATGTGATAGAATTGACAGGTATATATGGTTTAAATGTCTAATATTACCGATGATCATATGTGAACTAAAATAATATAACCACAAATTCCTCAAAGTTATAATTATACTGAATATGTTCAAAAGGTGAAATCAAAATATTATCGAGAAATATAAGATATTGGTGGAGGAAGATTTTTGTTTACGGACACCAGCACACAGAAATATAATATATATAATGTTGCCAGAATGTTGTTTATTATAATTATATACCGAAGCATTTACAGTCATAGAGGCAACGTTACAAGAATACAATAACGTTGTCAGATACACACGTCATCAGCATAGATAATGGCAGTGTGTGTTTTGCGATTACATGTTTTTGTTGTTCTATAAAGACAGTACTTCCCCTCCTGGACTCTCCTCTCCCCATTCAATGTTAAATAACCTTCCATTTATACCTCCGTTGCTACGAAATATTAATTTACACTTCAATATGTATTTTAGTAAAATCAATATTTCGTCCCTGTTGTGATATAACATTATTCGTTACCATTTGTTTAACACGGGTAATACAGTGTGACAAATACTCTTCTTTCTAGTGTCTCTATCAATTTTTCCCTCTATTGTTCCTTCCTATTACCACACTGGACTCTGGACGTTCCTCCGGCTCTTTTCCTTCGTATAACTACATAGTAAATATCTCTGATTAATGGATGATAATTGAGTGATGCTCATGTCTACGTATGATATGCATGTGCTCACTATAATCCAATTTTAATGGATGAGTTTGAGTAGTTTGAAGTGAATGAGGAGAAAGAAAGAAGGTCATACTGTTTCTGGAGGACACTAACACGAAAATAATGAAATAAAGAAGATAAACAGTAATCAGAAGGAAACAGAAGGAAAAGGGAAACAGAAGAATTACAAGGGAAAAGCTGGAGTCTACATGGGGCCAATCCATAAAATGTATCTTAAAATTGTTAATATATTACCATGTTATGCAATGAAACCTTCCACCCTCTATTCATTGTTGCAATATATTATAAGTAAGCCAACTTTGTATCTTGACCTCAGTCAAGACATTTTCTGATTCATTACTTTGTGTTACTGGTTACCAACGGATACTATTTTGTAATGGAGGGTGACTTAACTACCCAATGATCACTGTGTCACTTCTACACACCCTGTCCCACACCTCACCCACATCCTCTTTCCATTACCTTTCTCCTTTACCCATTTCCAGTACTCACTTTACTCCTCCATTTCCACACCACATTCACCTTCTCACTACTTCCAACATCATTTTGTGTGGCCAATAATGATTAGTGCGATTATGCAAACAGGACCTGAAAATAAATTGTGTGATATTTTGTATGCAATTACAATCCATGCAATATGGTAGAACAGTTGTATATTAATCATGTGGAATCATTAGATAGTAATGTCTAGGCCAAACAATCAGGCGTTGGAGAACCATCACAAGTGTTGGAGAAAACGGTGTTAGAAAAACTGTGTTAAATTCATACACCCACCTTATGAAACACTTTCCTTTACTGAACCTCTCTTTCCATCTCACACTGTAGTGATTTGTAGCTTGGCTGGCTTACTTCCTCACAGGGAGGTAGTAGGCGGTCTGTTATCAGGGCTCCATACCTCCCTTACAACAGCTGACTTGCAGGGTTCCACAAGAAACTAAATCTGGACCACTATGCTTCCTCATGCTCATTACCGACACCCAGCATCGATAAAAATACATGGATGACTGCACTGTTGGCATCCCAGTCAACACTATGACGCCAGATTACAACCCACTGTAAGCCACCCTTGACAGACTGCAGACGTGGACAGAGCACAACAACGTCACCATCAACCACACCAAGACCTTAGTGATGCATGTCTGCACTCATCTGCTGTTGTGCCGACCCCCCAGTTCACAATTGGCCCTCATCCACTCCAAGTCATCCTCTCCTTCAAGCTCCTCGGCATCACAGTGGATGATAAATTATCATGGAAGCAACATGTAGCTAGGATGGTCAAGGAAGCCTCATACAAGCTGTACATGCTGCAGAGACTCAGGTCTCTGGGGACTCCAGCAGGGGATTTGAAGGCAGTTTACACCTCCTTCATATTACCCTCACTGCTGTACGCCTCCCCAGCATGGTCTTCATCTCTGAACAAAACACAACAACAACAGCTTGAGAAGATTCAGAAGAGGGCATGCAAAGTCATACTTGGCCCTGCCTATACCAGTTACAATGATGCCCTCACCACCCTGGGTCTGCCCAGGATGCTCACCTACTGGCTAAAGAAAAACATAAAGAGTGTGTAGCAGCAGCATCTCCATCAGCTACATGGTATGCAAATACCACACAATATCAGCCTCTCACTGTATCAAGAACCATCCCATCACATGTTTGCACATCCCTCTATAGAATACGTCCGGGGTATAAATGTAAAGTACAAATACTTAATCCTGCCACTGAAGAGAGGTGCAGCCATTGTGATGTTGAGACCAACACTACCATTGCTACACTATCGCCTTAACTATCCTGCCACTGCTAGTATTAGACAGGGTCATCCTGTCTTACCTCATCATACTGTTCCTGAGGCACCAGTCACAGCATCTCACCTTATTTCTAAAACACCAACAGCTACACTGGTGGTGGTGGTGGTGGTCACTACCTATCCACCACCAAGGTAATAGGCACCTCAGAGTAGCCTCACTGGAGAGCCGCCAAAGGCAAAGGCTCACTCCAACCCCCCTCCCATATTTCTGGAGGTGTTGGTAAACCAAACAACAAAAACAATCCCTACCCTTCTTCTCACTAACCCTCCCTCTCCCTTCCCTTCCTTTACTCTATCTACCCTTTCCTCCCTTCCCTACTCCTCTTCAAACCTCTCTTCCATACCACTCTTCTACCTACCCCTCCCTTTCCCTCCTTTCTTTTACCCTACCTACCCTTCCCTTCTTCCCACAATTCTCTATCTCTCCTGTACCCTCCCTCACCCTCCCCATCCGTTACCCTATCTACCCTTTCCTTCCTTTCCCAACATCCCTCCTCCCTTCGCCTCTCCTCCCCTCCCTTCCTTCACAGCTTCAAATTCCTTTCCTCTTCTTTACCATCCTCCTCTTCCCTCTCCTCCTAACGCTTACCTCATCCTTCCCTCCCAACCCTCTATCTGTCCCCTCTCCTTCCCCTCACACACCCTACCCTCCATCCTTCCCCTCAAACACCCTACCCTCCATCCTTCCCCTCACACACCCTACCCTCCATCCTTCCCCTCACACACCCTACCCTCCATCCTTCCCCTCAAACACCCTACCCTCCATCCTTCCCCTCACACACCCTACCTTCCATCCTTCCCCTCACACACCCTACCCTCCATCCTTCCCCTCACACACCCTACCCTCCATCCTTCCCTTCACACACCCTACCCTCCATCCTTCCCTTCACACACCCTACCCTCCATCCTTCCCTTCACACACCCTACCCTCCATCCTTCCCCTCACACACCCTATCCTCCATCCTTCCCCTCACACACCCTACCCTCCATCCTTCCCTTCACACACCCTACCCTCCATCCTTCCCTTCACACACCCTACCCTCCATCCTTCCTCCATCCTTCCCTTCACATATCCTACCCTCCATCCTTCCTCCCTCCTTCCCTTCACATATCCTACCTTCCATTACACAGTATATACGACTGCCTGCAGGACTTACCACAGGATGTACCCCAAAAAATTAATACATTTATCATTTGCACATTATCAGGAAATTTCCACTGTCACAAGAGAGAGAGAGAGAGAGAGAGAGAGAGAGAGAGAGAGAGAGAGAGAGAGAGAGAGAGAGAGAGTTGAACCCTCCATCACTTTGCTATAACAGTAAGAAATATAAACTATTTTTATCTAAAATAAACGATGTTACTGACAGAAAATATAAAAATACATGCAAGGAGTATTATGTTCATACTAAATTGTTAATTAATAATACTTAAATAGAATATAATGATATAAGTAATCATCTTTTTCTCTCATGACAAACTCAGATGATATAATAATCAGGTTATAATATGTGTTCTTTGTGGAACTTTTGTCAATTAGATTACCATTTCACCATAGAATGTTAAAACAATAAATAAAAAGGGTTTGAGTTGTGGTATGTATCTGTGATGGTATACTCTGGTGAACGTGAGCCAGGCCAGCCCAACTCCCCACCATGGTACCCAGCCATGGTAGTAAACCCTCAGTAAACAGTTTAAAACTCACGGACCTGTGCGAGGCTACATCTGCCAACGCCAACACGTTACCACTGTACCAGCCAGGGACTTACTATACATTCCTAATATTGTCATTATTATATTTATTAAAACTAAATTGGTCTCCAACAACTTATTATGATCAATATTAAATATTAAACTATTACCTGATAATGTGATGGTTAATGTTGGTAATGTTGGTTCACAATGTCCAAGTGTACCTATTATTACTCAAAGAAGAATTGAGGGAGCATTGCAAGGTGCAACTGTTCACTACAGAAAACAATGTTGCCACAGAAGAAACCTGACCAAAGAATTTAGGAGAGGAAAGATAGGAAGTGATAAAGAGAGGGAGAGATTATGAAGAAATACAGAGCATTTCAAAGGATGACAATCCAAAATAGTTGAGTTCAGGATTTAATTAATAGTAACAACAAAATACTTTACCCAATATGTGGAAGCTTTTTCTTGATAATAAACTCCAGAGGTTGAAGCACTGTTAAGGCTAAATTTGAAAAGGATTTACACAAACTGTGACAAACACAACACTACAAGATGGATACAGATCCTGTAGTGATCACACACACATAAACACACAAGCACACAGGAAGTGTCATGGCGGCACCCGTTGGGACAGTGGAGGAAGAGATAAAACATATTAGATAATAAACTCCAGTGTACTGCGAACAACTTAATGCTTTGTAAAATATTGTGTTCTTACCTTCTGCAAATCATTGAGGTATATTTTATTTTACGCCTGAGATGTGTTCCAGATTTGTGTAACAATTACCAAACAACTTTTCTGTATCTAGGGAGAAATACAAGCATTTCAGATTGGCACACACACACACACACACACACACACACACACACACACACACACACACATGCACGTTAACCACAGAATAATTTATACCTGCTAGCAATAGTTCAAGTTATTATTTAATAATATTATTTAATAGAATTTAATGATCAATGATTTTACTGGTTAATTCTCTGATATTCAGAGTTTATTATGCTTATTATCAAATTACAGGAATCACCAATTACTAAATCTGTATATCCAAGTTTATTTCAGACGAGACAGGACATAATATTATACAGTAAGTGTTGGTATTGGGTGTACCGGGTGTGCTAAGGGCATTTGTACTACAACTTTCACCACAAACATATGTTGAAGTCGGAATTAAAAAGCATTGGCAATGATAACACGTCAGTCAACGATAGGGATAGTAAGAACCCAACACACACACACACACACACACACGTTTCCTGTCACATACACATATATATAATTTCTCTCTCTTTCTCTCTCTCTCTCTTTCTCTCTATCTCTCTCTCATGAACTAAGAACAGAGTGTTATTGTCAACACCTTAGTATAAAACTTTCTTGCATAAAGCATCTATGAATGGGCGGTACAACGAAGGTAAAGTTGTGTCTGGGAGACAAATAACTTGTAAACAACATGACTGGCAAAGAAAAGATCAGAGTATAACTGGTCCAGCAAAGAAAGGTAAATAGTAAGTAACATATGAGTCATAAATAACATGTCTATCAGGTTATATTTAGAGTAGGAGCAGGTAACATCCGGCACACAGAGGCCTATTGTGTGTACCGTGAACATACCCGGAATTAATAATGGAATCCTGCCTGCAAGAGATGGTCAACCTCTACCTACAGACCTGACACAGCCCATGATGGCCTATCGTTCAGCCTATTGTGTGTACAGTGAACATACCCGGAATTAATAATGGAATCCTGCCTGCAAGAGATGGTCAACCTCTACCTACAGACCTGACACAGCCCATGATGGCCTATCGTTCAGCTCGAGACAATCCTCGGCATTAACATTATATAAGAAATATAAGAAAGAAATAAGCCAAGAAAATATATTATATGATAATACGTATGGATCAGTTTTGTAATTTAAGTTAAGAATCAACACCCATACAGTGTTATTCTTAAAAACAGTTCTTTCCCTACATCTTTCATTCCCTTCCATGGATTTTTCATTCCCCTCGTTATGCTAAAATATTTCCTTTGAAGGGAAAGAAAAATGTAGATGTTGGTAGCCCTGTACCCTTGAAATGAGAAACGTTTGTGCGGTTGGTATGTCGGGGTAGCCTCAGGGCATCAATAGTAAACAAAACCACGCTGGCAATAACACGCGTGTTCACTTTTCTTCCTTCTCGCCACTTCACTTGCACTATTCTCCCCACCATGGACTCCCAATGCAAGAGTAGGCTTCCTCCATTATCAGCTGAAGGAATGTCCTTGCTTATAGATATCGTGGGACACCATTCAGTTGTAAATGATCGTCGTTCAGATGCGAGAATAGTGGGTAAAAAACTTGAAGCATGGGAGGAGATCGCCACGAGATTCAATGCAACAGGCATTGGAAAGCTGCCACGCACTGGAAAGCAGCTAAAGAAGATTTGGGATCGCATAAAATCCAAGTAAGTATATCTATAAATTCATATTACTAGGGTATTGCTAAAGATAACCTGCTCAGGGGCTGACAAAATGGCCAGTGCTATAGACAACAAACTGTTTGGCCCTGCAGTTTTTGGTAGGCTATCGAGTTAGGTAAAGCAGTTTTTGGTAGGCTATCGAGTTAGGTAAAAAAGATATTAATTTAGTATACATTGCAGTGGAATACAGTAATATGGGTAATAACATCAATTTATAGAAATCCAATATTTTATCATCTATAGGATTAACTGCATAACCATTTCTTCATCCTATTTCCCCCCTTCATTTTGGAATGCACGGATCTAATGTTTTTTATTTGCTTGTTGGAAATTGTGTATTTTGTTACTAGACAAGCCAACCTCACCAGACTAGGACCTTTGGCCCTAATTTTGATTTCCTTCAGTCCTATCCTTTGACCTTACCCCAGGCATTCTTTGGTTCTATTTTTTGTTTCCATTGGTTCTAACCTGGCATCCTTTGTTCCTAACAAAGCATCCCTTTTCAGCGGCAGTAGTGTGCATTTCCAACAAATAAATAACATAAAAGCATCAAATCTTTACATTCCTTGATAATCCCATCCTAAATTTAACATATGAATGGATTGAGGAAGGATTCCATAGCTTATACTTTTTTGTTGGTCTGCTCTAGAGCTTGCTTGCATTACTGTAACTCTTTCATTATTTAAAAAAAAAAGTAAAAGTGAGATTTCCATAAACTTAGACTTTCAAAATATTATACTGCGTCTTGATATTTCAGTTAGTTATTTTTTTACTTGTATGGAGTACTGTTTATGCATAGAGATATTATGCACCAGAAAAAAAAAAAAAAATCATGTGAGTCACAGAAAAACAATAGTTCATGCATACCTTCAATCATGGAGTCCAATAAGTACAAAATGATATCCTATACCTAGGTTAATTTAATTGATAAAATATTATGACAAACTTTTTCTTGCAGAGCCAAAGAAGAACATGACTCCTTCAAGCCAAAAGTAAAGGAGACTGGTGGTGGCCCTGCACCGACTCCGTACACCGAAGAAACGGCAAGAGTGCTGGATTTGATTCGTGGAGAAGTCAGCGATACGGGGAATATTTATGACTCTGATGCAGTTGATCTAGATGACCCTATGGCCATTATTGAACTTCCAGGTCCAGATCTAGAGGTAATTCCACAAGATATATTAGGCCTACCTGCTGGTTCACCTTGTGTGCAACCTTCACCTTTAAATATTCCCTGTACCAGTACTCCAGCAAATTCAGCTTCTGCTGGAAAGTGCCACCAAAAACGTGGAAGTGTTCAGGCACCAGCAAGAAAAAAGTTTTGCCGAGAATTAAAGTTCTCGAACAAAGATGAAATTGAAATTACGAAGATAAAGAACAAGTTTTATGAAGAAGCCCTTGACATGGAAAAAGACATCTTAAGAGAAAAACTAAGAATTACCCAAGTGCAGAGAGAGGTAGCAGAGGAAGAAGGCAAAATAAAAATAAAAAGTGCCCAAATGCGGAGTCATATTGATGAAGAAGAAGGCAACCTCAAAATGGAAATTTTAAATATAATAAAAAGGTATGAATTACTAAAATGCCAACAAGGTGAAACTAATTATAGAAATTTTCCTCTGAGGTGAACTTTACATGAAAAAAGGAATGAGGGAGTAAGGAAGCAATAATTATGAAGTGCAATAATATAGTACAAAATTGCAGTACAATACTGTACTGGAAAGTGCAAAAGTTTATTTTATATGTCCTTCACTTATAGATAACTTTGTTTTAAATAAATTATGTTGGTGTAACCTGAGTGTTTGGTGTTATTCCTTATACTAATTTTACTGAAACTGATCTGGGCACTGGTTTGGGTTGGAGAACTGTTATTGGGTATACTGTATTGTACCCATGGTTGGTAAGTTATTAGGTTGGATGGTGTGTAATGCCAAAAACAAACGTAGGTTTGGTTATCTGCAGTTATGTGGAGATGGGTACCCAATAAACTACATCAATAATAAACTATTCACCAGATACTGCATGTGAAGTACAATACAATAAAATTTACTTGTGAATTATGAACAGTACAAGTGGTAAGCAGTTAAGGCCTTATTTATAAGGTTGTATGGTATATGATACTGTATTAACACTATTATGTAACAAGAACAGGTTACCTATATAATTGTTATCCCATTTAGTAATTTTGCATTACTTATTTTCCCGATACCAAGTTCATTGCATTGCTAAAATACTCTTCACATCAGATGTTGGTTAAATGATGGATGAAAAGTAAAATTTTAGTTTATTGAGAATAAATATTTTCATATATTGTACAAATATGTAAATTATATATATATTTATTATATATACCACACTCGCCAACAACATAATATACACTCTCTGAGGGCACTGTGAGAATGCCCGGTTCAGGCCATGGCCTTCCTCAGGAGCTCGGGGCTGCTCGGCCAGACACCTTGACCAACTTCAACAACAACCAGAAGTGGCTGTAAAAATTCTGAAACAATCCTAAAAATAGTTATCAATAATATTCCTTCTCTTAGCCTGAACCTGGACATTATTTCCATTATGAGTTCCAGCATCAATATGCTGTTGCACATCATTCCCATCAAGCATTTGTTGTGGATCAATCACTCTTGTGGTCACAGCCATGTTATGCAGTACAAAAGCTGCAACAATTATTGCTTTTGTTGTATCTTGGTCAGTTCTCATGACTTTACCCAAATATCCAAATCTTTTCTTCAACACACCAAAAGCTCTTTCTACTGTATTTCTCGTTTTAATGTGACTTGCATTATACCTCTCTTCCTGTTGGCCCTGTGGGTTTTGGACGGGAGTTAACAAGTATTTGCGGCATGTATAGCCACTATCACCAAGAAGATGACCTTGGTATTCCCCTGCCTCTAATGAATCATATATCTGGGTGGTTCGGAAAACTCTGCTGTCATGCACACTGCCTCGCCAACGTGCAACAACGTTATAAAACTCTAAATTAGGTCCACAAATTGCTTGAATATTATAGGAAAAATATCCTTTTCTACATCTATAATATTCAGCATTGTTGCATGTCGGCTTGAGAATGGCAATGTGTGTACAGTCAATGCAACCTATGACACCAGGCATCCTTGCTATATTATAAAATGCTAATACCACACTCTGGAGTTCCTGGCCATCAGGAAACTTTACATATCGAGGCCTCAGTCTTGCTATGTCTTTGGCTACTCGTGACAGGCATCTGCTTACAGTTGGTTGGGAAACACTGTAGCAATCCCCCATGATATTTTGGTTGCTACCAGTTGCCATACAGCCAAGGGCAATTAGCACTTGGAGTTGAGGTGGAACAGGTGACCCTGAAAAAAGGAGACACTCGTTATTAGAAGGCTTTATAGAGAAATTGTGCAAGTTGTGGATTGAGGTTTAAGTTGGTATTCTAATATTTGCACATTTGGTCTTTCATCGACATTAATTTTACATCTTGACAAGCAGTAACTCGCATTAAATGTGAAAGGAAGTGTTTATACTGAAATGGAAAAATAATTAAACTTACAGCACTGCAGAGCATATGCAGGTATAATGTCCCACAATGCAGTAAGCTACGTACTACAAGTCATTATTAAATGCAGGACTTTACAGTACATTTATATTCATAATAGATTAATTCATCTGCAGTACTATAGCACAGTACAATCTGTGACCAAAAAACCTTTACATGCTTACAGTATGTAGTACTTCATACAGTACATGCATTTAAAAAATACATTTAATTTGCTAAATTTGTATGCTTGGCACAGATTTGTTTCTGTTTCACAACCATATAGTAAAGACCAGTCTAATTTGATTTACCTCTCTGATCAACTGTTGTTAATAGCTGATTTTCAAGATCATTGATCAGATTTTGAACAGAGTTCTTACGAAGTCGGAAGCGTTCTATAAACTCCTCTTCAGTCATTGCCTTGAATGGATCCATCCTGTCGACAATAATCCTACGAGGGCGACGTACTCGTTGCTCATTCAGGTGATTGACCATTTCTTCCCATCGGTTGATATCAATATTCCATCTCTGTGGCACATCAGGCACCTCCAAGAAAGGATTGTGAAGACGATCCATGCTGTGTTTATCTAAAAATAATATGAATTTATTACAGACCTATAAGTATTACTAATAATGACTTCCAAACTATGGGCATAGTAAACTGACAGTGAAATGGTGAAGTGTAGTGAAAAGTATATGTAAAAATATTGAATTCCCATTTGACATATCATTTGAGGCGCGTGGTGACATAGGGAGCTAAGCGCCACACAGGTCGAAATTGAGTTAAGTACATCATGTTCTTCCCCAAAGCCTCTACTTTCCAAGGATGTAACTGCCAGAACCATCCGACAACTACAACATAGTCGAAAATCGCGGGAAAGAGAAGGGTATATCGCCCGCGGCGTATGAAGGTTTGTCATGGCGCGCCGGGTCTCAACCCAGGAACTAAACGCCAGATTTTCTCTTGTCCCACATTGAAGTGGGAAGCAGAACAAAGTACCATTATAGCATTATCTTCTCCCAAGCCTCTAGTTCCAGAGATTGTAACCGCCAGTACTAAACGCCGACACCAACATGGTCGAAAATGACGGAAAAGAGAAGGTAAAATCGCCCTTAACATGTGCGGGTCTGTCGCGTCCCCAGTGAGTCAGGAGCGGGAACTAAGCGTCATGTTAGTTTGCTCTTTCAGAAAGTGTTAAGATAACAAGCTAAATGTTATGGCAGACTTAAAGTAGACATCCTAAGCTTTCATTTAAGACATAAATGAGCTTTCTATCTTAATCCGTTCCGGAGATATCACATTCTGAAAGTCGCAAAACTTTGATCGCGTTTTTCTCCGTTTTTTATTTTCGGCGCTTAGCTCCCTATGTCACCACGCGCATCATTTAATAGTTTAAGCGAACTACTGGTTAGGTTAGGTTGGGTTTGGTTATTTTAGCAATACCCAGTGCAATCATCTTATGAAAATATACTTTAGATAAAGTAAATTATTTTAATTTTAAGCTAAAAAAAAAAAATAACCGAGGGACTCCAACATAAATAAGAATTTATTACAGACCTAAGTATAAACAAATGCATATGTATATATTATCCAATATTTTCAAATAGTTTAACTTATGATTTCAGTATTACTATTAATGACTTCCAAACTATGGGCATAGTATACTATTGTATACTATAGTATATTATTGTATTTTGCATAACAACCACTTCTGTGGATAATAAAGAATCTGAAGTGTAGTGAAAAGTATATGTAAAAATATTGAATTCCCATTTGACATATCATTAATAGTTTAAGCAAACTACTGGTTAGGTTAGGTTGGGTTTGGTTATTTTAGCAATACCCAGTGCAATCATCTTATGAAAATATACTTTAGATAAAGTAAATTATTTTAATTTTAAGCTAAAAAAAAATAACCAAGGGACTCCAACAAACATCTTGTTTGATGTAAGTTTTAGGCTACATCCTTTTCATTATTCAACCAAGATGTTAGTGTTTGTTCATTGTTTTGTTTTTGTCTTGCTATAAGTTGAATTTTATGTCAATTCCTTACTGTAAAACTTAATCCAGCTACACCTGTATAGGCAATAGCAAGTGCATCTTTTTGGCATTAAACTATTATTATATATCTTGACCATGTAAAGTATTCCTGAACAACAGGTCCTTCGGGATTTCTCAGTCATTTTTATGATGTTCAGATATTAAAAGAAATGCTTTGATAAGCAATACTTACTAGAGACAATATATGTAGTAGTGTAATCAGTGGAAGTCTGCAGCGTGATCAGCGTCCAGCGTGGTTTGTTTTGTTTACATTCGCACCCATTACTCAGTCGTTACTAGCAAGGTCTTTAAAAATATTGAAAAAACCCTCATATATTCACTAAATTCTTTTTCCTTCGGTTGTATAATGCTAGTGCATGTCTTTCCGATATATTATGATAATATAAAGAGCATATAAACAATACAGGATAAAATACAACAAAGGAATTATGGAAGGAATGGGGTAAATTTTTCCTTCATGTTCTAATAATATACTCGATTCAAGGGAATGAATTTAAGGCCTGGAGAGGAATGAAATCTTCGAGAATAGAAAATGAGTGATATATTTCTTTCCCATGCTTTTGAAGGGAAAGATTTTTTTATGAATACCACCGTAAATTTAATTAAGTGATAGAAAGTGACTTATAGGAGAATCAGAGAAATGTGAAGGATGTGTGTGTGTGTGTGTGTGTGTGCAGAAAAGGAACACTTAGAATATTGTTTACTCTATTTAGCAAATTTACAGAATACATCAGAATACATCAAAATTATGTGAACAATTATTATTTGAAAATATAGAAAAAGTAAAAGATATATTAGTAGTAGAAGTGTGGAAAAAAAAAAAACAGACAAAAACTCAGCAGGTATCGTAGAAAAACACAAAATAAATAACAAAAATAACAAATAAATAAATAACAATAAATAAATAACAATAAATAATCAAAGGGGAGCCGTTGAAAAGTTACAGAACTGAACTTACTAAACCTGAGCTGGTAACACTGATGAGAGATCAACAAACATCTGAGCTGGTAACACTGACGAGAGATCAACACAGCCAACAGACAGAGGTAATCATGGTTCCCAGACTAGAAGGTAAATATTGTCTTTATTTAATTAATTAGTTATTCCCTGACCATTCCAAGGTGTTGATAAGTAAATAAATGACCCCTATGATGTAGATAAGTGACGATAAATGCATAAATAAGACGATAAATGACAGAATAATACGATAAATTGTGAACCGGCGAATGGAAAAATTTATCACTTGTAAATATTAACTTTATCTAATTAATTATTTATTCCTTGACAATTCTGAAGTGTTGATAAGTAAATAAATGACCCCTATGATGTAGATAAAGGGTAATAAATGGATAAATAAGTCGATAAATGACAAAATAAGACGAACCGGTGAATGGAAAAAAATGGATAATGATTTTGTTACGGGTAAATGTTGTCTTTATTTAATTAATTATTTATTACTTGGTTATTCCAAGGTGTTGATAAGTAAATAAAGGATCCCTGTGATGTAGATTAATGACGATAAATGGATAAATAAGACGATAAGATAATTATTTAATTATTACTACCTTTATTTTAATTATTAGTTATTTCAAGATGTTGATAAGTAAATAAATGATGATAAATGGATAAATAAGACGATAAATGATGATATAAGGCAACAACAGATAATTATTTGATTATTACTACCATTATTTTAGTACCATTATTTATTTCAAGGTGTTAAGTAAATAAATTATCCCTGTGATATAAATAAATGGTGATAAATGGATAAATAAGATGGGTAAAGTCCTATTTAATTAAATATTTAATTAATTTATTTATTAATTTAGTCAAGTTAAAATGTTTATAATAAATTTACAGAATTATTTCAATCACTATATTGTATATTTTAATATAATTACCTACTTATATAGATATTATACAGTATTTATTAATAATTACTATTTATTAAGACCACTCTAAAACATTTTTCATTATGGTGTTTTGGTAAATATGGAATGAATTACCATTTATCATGTACTGTTTTTTCTACCTTCATTACCCACTTATTTAGAACATTATAAAACTATTTTATTCTATGGCATTTCATCCACAAATTTCAAAGACATTCAAAGGAAGCATTTTGAAATTAACCTAACCTGACCTAACCTTACCTGACCTAACCTTACCTGACCTGACCTAACCTTTCCTAACCTTACCTTACCTCGCCCCGCCTTACCTTACCTTACCTAACCTAACCTTATCTACCTTACCTAACCTTACCTTATCTACCTTACCTGACCTTACCTAACCTAGACCACAGCAGACTACCGGACCTAACCTAACCTGGGCAAACTACCGTGAAATAACCGTGGTAAAGTACAGGAAATGGCCGGGGAAAAATACTGTATTTATTGAAAGAATTACCGTGTTATAGCAGTGTTGCCAGATCTGGCTAGGTCCCAGTATTTTGCCCTGGTCATTTCCCGTACTTTATCACGGTTATTTCCCGGTCGTTTGTCCAGGTTAGATCCTGGTAGTCTGCCTTGGTTTAGGTTAGGTTAGGTTAGGTAAGGTAAGGTCAGACTAATTTCAAAATGCCCCATTTAAATTTAACAAAAAACAACAACCATACATATTCAATATTTACTGAAAAAAATGTATGCATTAATGGTAATTCTTTCCATATTTACCCCAAAAATATACACAATAACAATAATAACAGTAATTCTTTCCATATTTAACATAGAGTACTGGTAGTTAAATATAAATATTGTTGTGTTACATATTTTATTATTATGATGATTATTACATTATTTACATTTCCAGGTAGGATTGATTAATGAGGTGTTGCAACAGGTGTGAACCAAGAGGTGTTGCAACATCAATTGTACATCAATGCACACTCCTTCATCCACAGGTAATTTTATTTATTTATTTTGGGTCTGTCATTGATTGCCTTCATCACTATGAAATAATTAGTTGTTTATGTGTATATATGTAACAGTATGTATGTATGTATGTATGTATGTATAATCTCTCTCACTCACTCATACTATCATTGCTTGCCTTCATCACTATGAAATAATTAGTTGTTTTAGGCTACTGCTTGGTTTTATAAATAACTTTGGATTTGAAGATGGAACAACTATACTTTGTATATCTTACAGTATACTTGGCAACACATATGTGTAGTGTTGTGTTGCTGTCTCAGTGTCCTTGACTGTACATGACACACTCAGGTCACACCTACCTACTGTTGGTCAGGTCAAGTAATTCATTCCTTGCTATACCATCACCATGAAATATTCATCACACTCCCTCTGTCCTGCTTTGTACAGCCAAGCAAAGGATATTATATAGAGAGTAAATGGATATTTTATAGGAAACAAAGTCATAGCATGAGAAAAAACTAAAGTATATTGAGAGACAGACAGATAGAGAGACAGACAGGAGGGTAAGGTAAAGAGGTGGATTATAAGTTTATAGGCCTGGTGACTGATGCCCGGGGTAGTAGTACAGACACCTCTGGCCATCACCCAGAGTATCAAATAGTGCTGGTTTGACTAATACCTAGACTAGACTAGACCACAGCAGACTACCAGGACTTAACCTGGACAAACTACCGGGTCTTAACCCGGGCAGACTACCAGGACTTAACCTGGACAAACTACCGGGTCTTAACCCGGGAAGACTACCAGGACTTAACCTGGACAAACTACCGGGTCTTAACCCGGGCAGACTACCAGGACTTAACCTGGACAAACTACCAGGACTTAACCTGGACAAACTACCGGGTCTTAACCCGGGCAGACTACCAGGACTTAACCTGGGCAGACTACCAGGACTTAACCTGGACAAACTACCAGGACTTAACCTGGGCAGACTACCAGGTCTTAACCTGGGCAGACTACCAGGACATAACCTGGACAAACTACTGGGTCTTAACCCGGGCAGACTACCAGGACTTAACCTGGACAAACTACCGGGTCTTAACCCGGGCAGACTACCAGGACTTAACCTGGACAAACTACCAGGACTTAACCCGGGCAGACTACCGGGACTTAACCTGGACAAACTACCAGGTCTTAACCCGGGCAGACTACCAGGACTTAACCTGGGCAGACTACCAGGACTTAACCTGGACAAACTACCGGGAAATTATCGTGATAATGTACAATGAATGACTGGGGCAAAATACTCGGATCTGTCAACACTGCTGCAAAATGGTAATTCTCTCAATAAATACCATAAACTGTAATGCAGCACCTCTCATTATTATTATTATTATCATCATTATTATTATTAGCATAATTATCATCATTATTATTATTAGCATAATTATCATCATCATTATTATTATTATTATTATTATTATTATTATTATTATTATTATTATTATTGCTATTATTATTATTATTATTATTACTGTGTCTACTTCTTTGATTGATGAACTAACATTGTTTAATTAATATTTCAGGTTCACAGACAGTTGATAGATAGATAGTTTGTGATAGATACATACATACATAAAGAGAGAGAGTGAGTGAGTGTGTGTGTGAGAGAGAGTATATATAGATTGATGGATGGATAGATAGATAGTTTGTGATAGATAGATACATACATACATAAAGAGAGAGAGAGAGAGAGAGAGAGAGAGAGAGAGAGAGAGAGAGAGAGAGAGAGAGAGAGTATAGATAGAAATGCCTATATTTTAATGTTTTTGTATCCAATGATTTTCAGAAATGATGCATTTTGTTAGTTTTCATTTCTCTCTCGTACACACACACACACACACACACACACACACACACACACACACACACAGCTGTGATTTCCTGTGATGTTGTTTAGGGGTGACGGCCTAGGTCACGCTGGTGTGCCACCTTTAGTTGGTGGGTGTAACTTGATGTAGCAGGCTGTTCCCTTCAGTGGTCTGGTAATAATGGGGCAGTGATGGTTTGTCCACCACCTCGTCTAGTCGAGTTTTGAATCTTTCTAAAGATCCAGAGTATGATGGTAGCTCTCGTGGGATACAGTTGAACAGCCGGGGACCCTGCACTGCTATGGAGTTTTCTCTTAGTGTTTGTAGTGTTGTCCATGTCGTCAATATCGGTGGTATGGTGTACATTAGGTCTCTTCTTCCATGGTTGGCTGTTCGGATTGAGCTTTCATTTTCCAGATTAGGGACAAGTCCATTAATAATTTTCCAAATGTATAAAATTATGTATTGTTCTCGTGTTCTTTCCAGTGAGTATAATTTGAGGACAGCTAGTCGTTCCCAGTAGTTATTATCCTACATACCCGCCATCCTTGTAGTAAATGTTCGTTGCATTGCTTCTACTTTTCTAATTTGACCTACTGTACTTGGATTCCAGAGAACACAGCAGTACTCTAAGAGAGGAAGTATAAGTGCTTTATATAGTGTTAGAAGTACAGTACAGTACAGTGGGCTCTCTTGTTGTAAAGGTTCTTAGTATCCATCCTATTGTCTGTCTCGCCTTTGTAACTTCTGTTGTCTATTTGTTGTAGAAAGTTGCCATCATCACTTAATGTTACTCCTAGATCCTTAACGTGTCTGTATTGTTCAATTATTTGTCCTTCTAGTGTTCTATAATAATTGTTGGGGATATCAATATTGGGATGACGGTATCTCATCAACTCCAATTTGGAGCTGTTGAAACTCATGTTGTTATTGGCTGCCCACTGGTATATTTTATTTAAATCCATTTGTGTCATTCTAAGGTCTTCGTTGTTCCTCACTGTACTCAAAAGTCTAGTGTCATCTGCAAAAAAAGATGCAGTGCAATGGGAAATATTTGTGTGTATATCTCTCATGAATATTAAGAATAGCAAAGGGCCAATGACTGACCCTTGTGCCACTCCGCTCAACACTCCTTCTACAACAACTGCTTGGTTTCTGTTCTCTAAAAAGCACTTTATCCACTTGAGCAGTTTTCCTCTGATTCCAATATGTGACAGTTTCTGTATCAGTATTTGGTGGTCGTCTTTGTCGAAAGCTTTCAAAAAGTCTAGATAAATATTATCGACTGTGGCATCGTTCTCAAGTGAATGTAACATGTCCATACGGTGTTGCAGTAGTTGTGATAGACACGATCTACCATGTCTGAATCCATGTTGCTTGGCATTGTGAAGTGTGTGCATATCGAGGTATTCATTTAGCTTGCTGACAACCATTTTTTCAAACACTTTTATTACGTGTGATGTTAATGTGACTGGTGGGTAATTTTTCGGCTCTGTTCTGTCACCACCTTTATAAATTGGCGTAATAAATCCCTCTTTTAGTATTGGTGGAATTACTCGTGTGTGAAGGGATGCTCTCCAGAGGATGTAGATAGGTGTGGATAGTGTTTTCATACATTGTTTCAGTAATATAGCAGGGACACCATCTGGTCCTAATGAGGCCTGAGGTCTAATGCTGGATATTGATTGTTCTATATCTATTTCACTCAAGTCGATATCTCTAGACTCTACGTCTGAAGTTCTTGTTATCACCGGGTCAAGTTCTTCGTTTATTTGGTTATTTTGTCGTACACTAAATGCAGATACATATTGCATATTGAAGGTTTCTGTCATTTGTTGTGGGTCACTGACTAGTGTACCATTGTGTTTTAAAAGTCCTATTTTGCTCCTTACCTTTGACTTCATTTTTGTATAGTGATAAAAGTATTTAGGGTTGTGGGATATAGCTTCTACTGCTTTTTCTTCTTCTTTAATCCGTTCCGCTTCATGTGATTTGGCCAGCTTTTCTTCTATGTTCCTCAATTGTTCTTTGATTCTGTTGTCCTCTCTATGTAGAATTTTCTCTGCCAATTTAGTTCTTTTCCTCATCAGAATTTTCCTATCCCTGGGTATATTATTTATTCTTCTATGTACTTTTCTTTCTGGTACAAACTTTGAGCAAATGAAGAGGAGTTTTTCTATAATAAAGTCATACATTTCTATTGTAGTCATGTCTTTTAGCTCTTGGTTCCAGTTGACAATATTGATTGCATTGTTCATGCTTGTCCAGTCCATATTATCACTGAAAAAATTCATAGTAGAGAAAGACGAACACCCGCTACCATTAATTTCCATCATGGGCCTGTATTCTAAGGTGGTTTCTATAATTAGGAGCTTGTGATCTGACATGGTTGTGTCCTCCGTCCACACACCACTGATAATATCTTCATTATTGATGAAGAACAGATCCAAGGTATTAAGGCCGCGGGTTGGCAAGTCAACAATTTGTCTCATCATAAGGTCTTCAACCATATTAAACAAGGCATTAGCTTGTAATCTGTCCGCTAGTGAGCCCCAGTATATACTTAGCTCGTGCCAGTTAGCATTGGGCAGTCCACCATATTAAACAAGGCATTAGCTTGTAGTCTGTCCGCTAGTGAGCCCCAGTATATACTTAGCTCGTGCCAGTTAGCATTGGGCAGTCCACCATATTAAACAAGGCATTAGCTTGTAGTCTGTCCACTAGTGAGCCCCAGTATATACTTAGCTCGTGCCAGTTAGCATTGGGCAGTCCACCATATTAAACAAGGCATTAGCTTGTAGTCTGTCCGCTAGTGAGCCCCAGTATATACTTAGCTCGTGCCAGTTAGCATTGGGCAGGTTGAAATCTCCGTTGATGATAACAGAGGGCTCTGGATTTCCCATCATTTTCACTTGTACACTTATTTTTTCTAACACACTCACAAAGTTCTCAGTCAGACAACCTGGTGGATGATAAATGGTTACTACCACTGTTCTCCATTTGTGTATGTATAATATTATATATTCTACCTCGCTATTAGACTCCGATGCTATGAATTCGGTGTATGGTATAATATTTTCTCGAACATAAATAATTACTCCTCCTTTTATTCATCCTTCTTGTCTGTCTGCTCTATGTATTTGATACCCCTTTATCATCACTTCCACATCTCGTATGTCTTTCCTCAGATGGGATTCATTATGCAGATTAATATAGTATTATAAGTCTGTGATATTTCTCCTAGCATGTTTGTTTTATATTTCTTTTTATAAGGAAGTAATCCTTCTATGTTGCAGCATATCATTATATCACACACACACACACACACACATACACACACACACACACACACACACACACACACACACACACACACACACACACACAAGTACACACACACAGACACACACCCACCCACACACACACACACACACACGTACACACGTACACAAACACATACACACTTACACACACACACACGCACACACACACACCTTGATTCCTTCCTTGATTCCTTGATTGAAGTTGAAGACGCTAGCAGCTCTGCTACTCCGCCTCGAGGTCGCGAGGGGTCGACGCCTCATGGTAGGTGAACTTGCCGTCCGCACGCTGAATAGCCAGCCAGTCCACGATGGAATTGGTGCTGGAGCGGGAGTGATAATGGGGCATGGGAGGCTCGTCCGGTAACGTTCGGAGGAAGCGATCCAGGGACGCTTTGAACGTTTCTAGTGACACGGCGGTTTTTGCGCGCAGAGTGATAGGAAGGGCATTAAAAAGGGTCGGGCCTCGCGTGGCGAACGCATTGGTTTTTAAGGTCTTCACTCCTGTGAGCGCGCGTGGGTGAACTCTATTCACAGTGCACAGGCGGCCCAGCCTCGGTTGGTCATACAAGGAGATACCAATGTCGTTCGACACAAGCCCCCTCATGATCTTCCATATGTAGAGAATGACGTACCTTTCTCTACGCCTCTGGAGAGAGTGGAGGCCGAGGGCTAGTAGCCGATCCCAGTAGTTGAGGTTGCGGAAGATGGTGATGCGGTGGGTGAAGGAACGCTGCACCGCTTCCAGTGCCCTGATGTCGCCTGGTGTCCATGGAGACCACAGCTGGCAGCAGTACTCTAGAAGGGGGACCACCATGGACTTATAAAGGGTAAGCATAGGGAAGGGATCTCGGGTGTTCTCATGATCCAACCTAGCTGGGAGCGCGCTTTCTTGGCTGTGGCAGATATGTGGGTAGAAAAGGTGGCATCACTGCTGAAGCACCCCCCCAAATCTTGGACTTCATACGGGTTTGAGATTGTGTTACCGTCTGGAGCCGTGTAGCTGGTGGTTGGTTGAGCGCTGGGGTTGGTATTATAAGCGAGGTGTTCAAATTTAGAATTGTTAAATGCCATGTTGTTCGTGGCTGCCCATTGGTATATAGTGTCGAGGTCATTCTGTAGGAGCACTGCGTCATCTTGATTGTTTATAGTTTTGGAGATGCGGGTGTCGTCTGCGAAAGAGGTGACGGTAGAGTGGGTGATGTTGTGGTCAATATCATGTATGTGGATTAAAAAGAGTAGTGGCCCCAACACCGAGCCCTGGGGGACACCGGACACGACAGGTGACACGTCAGAGCAGGCGCCACCAACTGCCACGAACTGGGTCCGGTTTGTGAGGAACTCGGAGATCCAGAGACCTAGTCGACCCGAGATACCCATGCATCTCAGCTTGTGCAACAGCACCCCATGATCGACTTTATCAAAAGCCTTGGCAAAGTCCAAGTATATGACATCAAGCATGGTGTTGGACTCTGGAGCATAGACGATCCTTTCATGGTGTGCCAGAAGTTGTGAGAGACACGAACGTCCCCGTCTGAAGCCATGCTGACCTTTGTTGAGTTGGCTTGTAGACTCTAGAAAGGTGGTAATCTTTAAAACTATAATTTTCTCTAGAGTCCTGACGAGATGGGAGGTGAGAGCGATGGGTCGGTAGTTTTTTGCCTCACACCTTGATCCTCCCTTGTAGATTGGGGTGATCCTCGCTGAGCGCAGCAACTGTGGCACTACACCAGAGGCGAGAGATTCCCTGTAGAAGGTAAGTAAAGGGACGGACACTTCGAGTGCACACTGCTTGAGGAGGATGGCTGGTAAGTGATCTGGTCCAGCCGCAGAGTTTTCCTTCAACGTCTTGATCGCGTTGGTAATGTCATGTAAGGTGATGTTGACGTCCAGGTGTTGGTCTGCCCTTTCTATTGGCGAGTTGAAGAATGTGGCCTTGTCATGAATGACGTTGGATGGCAGCGGGGTACTAAATACAGTCTCGTATTGGTCTTTGATTGTGTTGCTGATGGCTTGTGGGTCTGTTATGATGTTATCATTCACTGTTAAGGGGCCAACTGGTATGCGAGTTTTCGACTTTGTGAAAGCATATTTATAGAAAAATTTAGGGTTGGTCTTGATTGAAGCTACTGCCTTTGCTTCCTTGAGGTGTAATTCATTGGTTGCGGAGTTGACTAGGGCAGTATTTATCCTGTCTATTTTGGCATTGATGAGATCACGGTCATGTTGGTTCGTGGTGGACTTTTTTCTAAGCCTGGTCCGAGCGCGCATTAGGGCACGTCGGTCTCGTGGTATTGTAGTAGTGTTGGAACCTGAGGACCTCCGTGGGACATGGGTGACGCATGCCTCTAGTAGTAGGTTTAAAATTATGTCGAGTTGGGCGTCAATGGATTGTGACTTCAGGAGCGATAGCCAGTCAATTACTCCTATTTGTGCTCGAAGGGCGTCCCAATCCACATTTTTGTTATAGAAATTTAGGTCACTGAATGTAAGATCCGAGACTGGTGTTCTGGCGACAAGAGCAGGGTTGGCGAGGCCATTGGTGTCTATGTTGGTGGTCACCGTGATTAGGTTGTGATCACTGAGGTTAGTGTGGTGAATTTCTTGATCATGGATGATGTGCTCATTATTGGTAAGAAATAGGTCGAGGATATTGTTAAGTCGTGTCGGTGAGTGTATGATTTGCGTTAAACAATAGTCCTCGATAAATGTGAGAAACAGCTGGGCTTGTGATTTGTCTGCAGATGTGCCACTGTTAATTGTATCGTTTGCCCAGTTAATGATCGGAAAGTTAAAGTCGCCTGTGATAATGATTGTTGGGGATGGTGGTGGGATTTTATCCAATGCTATACGGATATTTTCAAAAGTGGTTTTGAAGTCAGTACAGGCTGGGGGACGGTATATGGTTATGATAGTGAGGTCCAATCTTTTGATGTGTAAGACTTGTGCCTCCGTGTTTGAGATAGAAGCTGACAAGATGACCTTTGTGTAGGGAACAAACTCATCTTTGATGTAGGTGATGACGCCACCCTTGATGGTATTAGTGCGGTCGGTGCGGAAGGAAGTGTACCCTGCGATGGTAACTTCCGCATCTTTTATATTATGGTTAAGGTGTGACTCTGTGAGGGCAACAATGAGAGCATCCTGATGGTGAATTGATTCAGCTAATAAGGGTAACTTGCTTTTAAATGTAGCTGGTATTAAACCCTCAATGTTGCCAAAAATTATATTATTTAGTAAGTTCCCTCCTAGAGCTGTGTCTGGTGCACTTGGGTACTGAAGAGGGGGGTTACATGCTGGGTCTGATGTGTCGGCCAACCACACTGGTGTTGAGTCACCGGTATAGGTTGGGGTATGAGTGGCGGGTAACTGTACTGATACTGGGTCATTGGAGGAGGGACCGGGAATGATGGGGGCTGGGGCTGGGGTTGGGGCTGGAGTGGCTGGTTTATTAGTCGAGAGGTTGGGATCGACAGAGGCAGCTGTTGTTGCTGACGTTGCCACGGAATAAGTTTGATAACCTTCGCGAATTGCTTCTGCATTTCTTTTAATTGGGTGATAATAAAATCCTGCTGATTTTCGGGTGAGAGATGTTGGTTGGGAAGCAGGGAATGCTTGTGGTTTTGCGTATGAATCTTTTCGGTGGCTGATTCTTTAAGGGGAGGAGGTGTAAGGTGTTGCTTGGGAGGCAAGGAAGAGGGGGGAGGGAAACGTTCTGTGCCCTTTAGGTGGAGAAGGAGACAATCCAGGTTAGTACAAAGACCATAGTCGAGTGAGGCTCGGCAGATCTTAGGGTGATAATACTCACACTTTCTGGTTTTGGGGCAGCCATGTTTAGGGTCTCGTCCCACGAATCTGTAGTAGAAACAGACCTTCGGGTGGGCGAGTGGGCAATCTCGGCCAGCACGACCATATTTGCACTTATGTACAGGCAGGGTGGTAATGAGTGTGACAGGTAGAGCACTGGATGCTGGTGAACAGGCAGAGTTCATGGCATTTGCCACATGTGGTACTGGGGGCAGGCAGCTGAAGGCGGGCCGCGATGCAGGGTTTCGGCGTCATTGTTGCTTTGCAGCTCACGAGGCGGACAAAACGAGGGTTCGGTCTGGTTTCGGTGGTTTTGGTTTGGTGGTGGTGGCGGCAGTTTAGAACTTGGGAGAGGGTGAGAAATTTCTTATTTCCACCTATAAGCTAAAATATTATCTACACTCAATTTTCTTCCTGTTTGGTGTTATGACGGCACAGTTCACTAATACATCTTGAGATGAGTTTGTATTAATGTACGTTCAAGAATATTAGCAAAAACAGAGGTGAGACACTGCACACGTCCACACCGGCACACTGTTTACAACTTTGGAGAAGGTGAGAAATTTCTTATTTCCACTAATAGGCTAAAAGCCACACTCGATTTTCTTCCCGTTTGGTGTTGTGATGGCACAGTTCACTAGTACATCGTGAGGTGAATTGGTATTAACCCCTAAAGGCCGGTTGACGTGATAGACCGTCTTACGTAAGGAACCGGGCAACTGCACCTACCGTCACAGCGATTTAGCGCTATTTCGCGCCCTGTACGGCTAGTTTTTCTTGTCGTTGGGCGAGAAAATACACTCACAATATCGATCCGCTACCCACTCAGTCGATTCTGGGACCCCACGATGGCTGGGCGATTTTTAAGTAATTGCCCTTGTCCGAATTTGTGCTCTAACGATCGTAAGACAATACCGTAGTGAATATATGTACGTGAGTGACACCATGATATTCCTACAAGGTTACAAATTATTATTTAGTGTATAGATCATGACAGACGATATATAATGGGGTAGTAATAAGAAAATAACACCACAAAACACGCCCATACAGGCACAATTGATAGTAAATATACGTGTTTCCTACGGTACAAGTCGGTTTGTTTATCATTTTCTAAGTGACAGTTACACGATGATATATTCCTACAAGTGTTCATACTATTTTTAGTGTTGAAATCATGACATACGATACATAATAGTAGTAATACGAGTGAGTTGACAACAGACTTGGGCGGGAAACTGAACTCGTCATGCCGTAGTCACACTGCACTCACGCATACACACAGACACACCGCTGTCTCGCGCACAAACATGGTTCACTTCAACTCGCCCTATCTCCACAACTATTCATCGTACAGCCCTCCCGATGGTACCATTGGAAAGAGGAAGAGTAGAAGGTAAGGATGGAATAATTTTGAAGTCAGTACACTATATAGGTTAAGAGTGTGAGCGTTGTGAATATAGGGCAAATCGAGGAATTTTGACGCTAGCGGCAGGGTAGAAACGTGGAGGCAGGGTCTACCCTTCCCGGACTGCAGGGGTTAATGTACTTTCAAGAATATTAGCGAAAGCAGAGGAGAGACACTGCACACGTCCACACTGGGCACCAGCTGCGCACACACACCCACACACACACAAACATACATACACACATACACGTACACACACATGCACGTACACACACATGCACGTACACACACATGCACGTACACACACACACACGTATACACACACACGCGTACACACACACACACACGTATAAACAAACACACTCGTACACACACACACACGTACACACACACGCACGTACCTGAAGGTCCTGAAGGTTGATTGGGAACTACGGGCTCCCAGGACAAGGCGATGCCTCCTCCCCCGGTATCAGGATGCCATTGGTTCTCAGGTAGCACAGCTGATCGTCTATTGCGTTACTCTCTGCAGCTGTACGGTAGTGGTCTAGTCTTGGTTCGTCAGGTACAGATTTCAAAAACTTATCAAGTTGGTTCTTGAAGATTTCAGTACTGACATCATTCAAATTTCTTAGATATCTTGGCAGTGAATTGTAGATCCTTGGTCCCACCACTGAAAGACTGTGATGACGAATGGTTGATAGTCTACCAGCTCGGATATTTACTTTTGGTGGCACACACATAATACCTAGACGTGGATGGTTTCTTGTAGTAATGCCGATACTGCTTACATTTGGTACATGCTTATTTATAATTTTCCATGTGTAAATTATAATGTACCTTTCGCGTCGTCACTCGAGTGAATACATATTTAGTTTCTTTAGGCGGTTCCAGTAATTATATTCTCTCACTGTGGATATTTTGTTAGTTAATGTTCTCTGTACACCTTCCAGAGCTTTTGAATCATTACGTTTCCATGGGTGCCACAGTTGACAACAATACTCGAGTATTGGTAATAGCAATGAGCGGTAAAGTGTAAGCATTGGCAATTCATCTCGGCAGGCAAATGTACGCAATATCCAACCCATCTGCATTCTGCATTTTCTTACTACTTGTCCAAAATGGGTCCCAAATACAGCATCACTAGTCATAACAACTCCCAGATCCTTAACCCCTAAAGGACCAGGCCCGGATTGCTAAAATTTCCAAAGGTTAAGGATTTTTTTTTACTCCAGACGTTGGCTACACTGGTTTATAGTAGAATGGGATGCTCAGACTGAGTAAACACTGCCTTTTCTAGGGTAAAATTGAGGAATTATAGATCTTGTTATGTCCGAGTGTCTTGGTGAGTGGCTTAGCTGACGAGCGCCTACCCCCATTTTCTACTACCTCGCCACGGTCACCACACCCACCCAAACACTCGCGCTCAACGTACGGCGACAGTACCTCATTCAACTCATCTTAATTCTGTAACCATTAAACCTACAGACTTCCCATTGGTACCATTCGAAAGAGGAAGAGTTGCTCGTTCTCATGGTACTAAAATAATTCACTCGTTCAATGTAAGTTAGGAGTAAAGAGCATGCGAAAACAGGCTATTTTATGTGTTTTTCGCTCAACCCCCGGTCCTAGCGGGCACAGTATTATCTTTAGGGATTATTATCTTTAAGGGTACTTTAGGGGTTAAGGGTTAATGCATTTATTGTTCAAGGCTGTTGCATTTTAATGTTTGGGGAGATACAACCCCCCCACCCCAATCTCCATAAACACTTCGTTTTCGCCGTATTTGAACTAGATTCATTGGAAAAACACTACAGTGCATTAAATAAAATTAGTCTGACCTCACCTGACCGAATCAGGACCACGGCAAATTACGATAACGACCAAAATAAGATAATGGGGGGCGATATTAGAATTTGGAGGGATCTCGGAACCAGTGTTGCCATGTCTGCTTGTAGAAATTTCGCTAACTTCAACATCAGAATATCCTCTTGAACACTGATGGTCTTTTAGGTACTTCATCTGGTAGAAATTTCCCTGTTTACTCTTGAACGAGCTGTAAATTATTTTCTTGTGTAGACTTCGAAATTCCCTAAAACAGAGAAATTTCCCTGCATCTGGCAACACTGCTTTGGAGCCAATGTATACATTCCACCCCCCATTATCCTATTTTGCTCGTTATCGTAATTTGCTGTGGTCCTGATTCGGTTAGGTGAGGTCAGACTGATTCTCAGTAGTGTTTTTGCGTTTTTATGACAAATCTAGTTCAAATATGGCGAAAGTGAAGTGTTTATGGAGATTGGGTTGGGGGGGGAGGGGTTGTAGGGTTTTTGGGTTGGGGAGGCATGGGGTGGGTTGTATCTCCCCAAATATTAAAATGTGACGGTCTTGAACAATAAATGCATTAAAAATACACTATAAAACATTGCAATCTGAATGCCTTCAGTACAAACCAGATTATAGTCCAACACTAGAAACACTATTACCGAAAAGTGTTTCAGAGTGATATGAATTTGTGAATAAAGAAGATAAAAACATTGTATTAATAAATGCCAATAGAATGGTTAATTACCAGTTATTTTTTTTACTCATATTTCATAATGGTTTTCATTATCCATATATATTTTATTTTAATTAAACATTTGGATAAATTTCAGGCAAAATTTATGTAGCTTTTACAAGATTTTTTTCAAGTGATTAGTTCATTTTTAGCTTCCATTTATTGTGCAAATATCCTGTTTTAGCCATACATAAATAACCTAACCCAACCTAAACCAACCCAACCCAACCTAAATCAACCCAACCCAACCTAAATCAACCCAACCCAACCCAACCTAACCTAACCCAACCTAACGCAACTTAACCCAACCCAATCTAATCTAATTTGGACCATTGCAGACTATCGGAACCTATCCTTAGCAGACTACCAGGACCTAACCTAGGCAGACAATTAGAAGTTTCACAAGGTAAGTAAGACCTAGATCAAAGTTATTATTATTATTATTATTATTATGACATATACCGTACCGTAAAACACCTAAATTTAGGAAACTTTTTACATGCGTTAATAATGGTGCAATTATTATTACATATACCGTACCGTAAAACACCCAAACTTAAGACATTTTTTACGTGTGTTCTGCGGTACAATGTTAATGCCATTACTGTCATGTGGTAGCCAGCCAGGTACAGTACCTACTGAATAGACAAACAAAATTAAGCATGATAAATTTGCTTATTCATTTTTTCAATTTTCAAGTGTCTGAAGTTCGGCAGAAATTTCTGAACTTTGGACAGCTCTTCCCAACTTGGGACAGTGTCAGTGTTGCCAACTTGAATTTTTGGAAGGCGTAATTTACCAAAAAAGCAACAAAACTTGCTATTTTTTATAATATTATTTATTTTTGGAGGTAAAATTAATACTATTCGAGTGACAAAAGGGAAATTAATGAATACAGGTTATACATAGTGAGTAATGCTACATTTATTATATCAATAGACCATATGTCCGAAGTGAAGTATGTGTAATTAAGTAATTAGTGGGGTGTTTTTTGTGACGTAAATGTCCTCTGTCCCCCTTCATGAACGTCCACTTTCTGTGTGTGAATTCCTGGCGCTGTAGGTGGTCACATGACAATTTGTATAGCCCGACAGACGAACAGAATCTCTTCATTTAGATATATTTATACTGGTAATGATACATTGTCATCAGCATCAGCATCTTACAGCTATGGATGAAAGAAAATAATGTACTGTACAGTGGACCCCACATATACGTGGCTTTTAATTACCCGAATTTAAAAGTAGGCTGTAAGCATAATTGTGGCGCTGAAATTAAAAATACACATGAAAATTTAAATTATGCGCGCGATGCGGAAGACGATTCGCATTTTAAAAGGTGCGGCGGCCATTTTGTGACATCACGGTGCGGTCCATTTAAGCCGCGATCACATGAGTTCATTCATGATTTACTCCATTCAGTCCATTGTTAGCTTTGTGGTGTTGCGGTTATATTTGTTTGTATTCTGTGTTCCCACACGTGCTTCCGCTTGGGTTAATAATGGAGCTCTGAAACCCTCCTAGCCCAGCTCTTAAATGAAAAAAAAAATAGCAAAACTACTCATACCTTCTCCAGATCACGTTCATTTTTATGCCATTGAGTAGCCAACCCTTCTATATGTCTCTTTATCAATATTTCATCCTCTGATTCTGGTGTCGTTGGAAGATAGTTAATGATACCGTAAGTTGTGGCAGCATTTGGTGTTGGTCCAGATATTTTCTTTTTCTTGTGTGTTACAACTTCAGTGAGAGATGAGTCTTGCCTTTTCCTGCTGTTCTGAAATTATTGCTGTATCCGAACCTTCCACTGTAACAGTACCGGTATTGATGAACCCTCCCATCCGGGTAAATTATTGCATTCTTCAATATGTAGTACCAATGAATTAGCTGTGTTGTGTTTCCTTACGTCAGCTTTATGCTCATATAATCTTTTCTTTATACCTCTTCCTGTTTCTCCTATATACACCTTGTCACACCCATTACATGGTATACTATATATCACGCTGTTATTATTGACACGCTTTTCCTTGTTTGCCTGGGTTAGTTCGCCGATTCTCTTTCCAGATGATGTTGCAATTTTTAAACCAACCTTGTTCATTTGCCTATCAATTACCGAGCCAATATATATATATATATATATATATATATATATACCAACCATTAAGAAGAACCTTTTGTGATGTTTAGGAGAGAGAGAGAGAGAGAGAGAGAGAGAGAGAGAAGTTGCTAGCCTTTGTTAATACCATTGAGGTATAAAATATGGAGAAGGCTTCCCAGCTCAGCACCCAGTACTTAGGATGATCTCTCAGTTGTCTCCTGTTGCTGGCACTATCTCATCAAACAACATTTAAGATAAACAGTCAATTTAAACCAATTTTGTCAAACCTATTTGCCATAGGACGTGTGACACAGGCAGACGCTGCATTTTAGTTTTGTTTTACTTCACTTCCTAAGTAAATATATCATGTTATTTAGTTCTCACCTTACCTGTGGAATATTATAGTTTTATTACGATATCTTTTCACACATCCATAGGCAGGGATAATGGTTTAAAAAGTGAGGAATGTATAATTCACAACAAGATGTGTCCAGATCAGCTGACCAATATTTAGGTGTACTGTACTTGACAGACGACCAATAGAAAACTGGCTTCAAGTATGTGACGTCATGCCTTCTCCATATTTTATACCTCCATGGTTAATAAACGTGTTACTAATAAGAGAGAAAGAGTTGCTAATCTGTTAATACAAGTGTTTTATACTATTCTGTCATTGCTTCAGGGTGAGGTGTTGGTATGGGGTCCATCTGCTGTGTTTAGTCTGGCATCACTGGCGGCAGCGTTCATCGTCACACTCCTTCCAGAAACCAAAAACAAGATTATGGCACAAGGAATTGACGACCAGCCAGAACACGTGATGGAACAACACAACCAGCACGATTCACTACGAACCTAGCATGACCCAGCACGAATCCAATACGACCCACCACGACCACATTCTAAAGACCATGAGGCCAATTCCCAAGTCCTTCTTGTATAGGTATCCAGACAGCCAACACGAAATACAACACAGATATAACAACATTGATCCCCAAGTCTGTCTGTAGCAGAGCAATTAAGGACCCTGTGATAGTGAATGATAATTGAAGACTTCTGATTCCTCCTGACTATACCATGAAACAAGCTGGTGTTTCGTGGCAATATTTAAAGGACTAATTTACTTCCAATTTTCTGACATCATCACAGGGTCCCTTATTAAATGTATACCTCATGTACAGTTTGTTACAGTTCCGACTGGGCCACCCAGTATCGAGAGATCATAGATGTAGCAGCAGTGTGTGTGTGTGTGTGTGTGTGTTCGAAAATTATACAGATCGTCAATACTCTTCCTCTGTAGTGAACATGACTCTGCCTCAAAGTTCATTCCATAGATGGCGCTGTGTAGTTATGGAAGGAATGTGGACTGTAGGGTTGAAGTTTCGGGAAACATGTATACTTGTGCCAATGAATCAAGAGCTCTGAGGCAGAGTGGTTGAGGAATGCTGATATGGATATTTAGAACCTATATTACACAATGAGTAGGTGAAGGTAAGATAAAGTTGTTCGTAGCCTCAACAGTGAATATTTCTTGTTAATGGTTATCATGTTTGGCATGCAACATTGCTCAGCCGTTCTCACAGAGCTCACGCCTCATTGCCATTATGGTTAATGTATTAATTATTATGTATTAATATTCTAAACATTCATAATATCCTTAGAATGAAAGATACACCATTGTTATCTGGTTTGTCTACCAACTAAGATCGGACACATAGGTGGTTTTCTTTGTCTGGTTTGTCTACCAACTATGATCGGACACATAGGTGGTTTTCTTTGTCCATCATATTTTGGTAAGCATAATTTCAGATCACCTTTGATTTCGTATTTTATTTGTAAGTCAAGTTACAATGTATTACATGCATAGTAAAATGCCTTCATTGCTAAATACTTTCTCTCGTAATAAAAATCTTAAAGTCAACTGTAATTCTCTCTCTCTCTCTCTCTCTCTCTCTCTCTCTCTCTCTCTCTCTCTCTCTCTCTCTCTCTCTCTCTCTCTCTCTCTCTCTCTCTCAGTTCCACTACCAAACTCGTGTAAAAATGGTTTGTAAATATATTATATAGGTGTATATTGTAGGGGTGTAAAAATGAAGGTAGAAAAAGGTGTACCAGGAATCTTATATTTAATTCAAAGGGAACAATGTATATAACAAAAATGCTAATATAAATAACTGTCTCTCTTTTCCTTGACATCATTGCCTTCTTTATCTCTTCTTTCTACCAGTTTACATAATATTTGACAACAACTGATATGATGATATGGGAAGCCTCATGTTCACAGAGGAGGGAGGAAGAGCAAGAAGAGCGGCATCACTATGATTTAAAAATAAGTATGCTGCCCTTCTAGTTCCAAACCTCTCACACGTAAAGTTGTATTTACATTTGGTTATAAACGATTCACGTAAACTATGAAATTAAATGCTGTGAAATAATAAAATAAGTGTCTTGGCCGTGACTCTTGTGAGGCTGTGAAATGTAGTGAAACATATATACCTTGTGATGTAGTCAGAATATTGGAAATAATTAAATGAGTCCTTCAAACATTGCCACGAAACACCATCTATATAGAAAGAGCTTGTTTCGTGGCATAGTCAGGAGGAATCAGAAGCCACCAAATCTTATATAAGTTCACAGGGTCCTTATCTTAATATTCAACATTTTACACCTGCATAAGTATCATTGAGGTATTTAATTAAGGGGGTGCGGGAGTAGGGAACAGGCATGGGGGGGGGGGGGGGATAGAGGTTTTTTGGGAGTGCGGGAATAGGGGGACAGGCTTGGGGGGTTAGGGGGGTGCGGGAATAAGAGGACAGGCTTTCTTCCCACTCCAGGCATGTCCCCCTATTCCCGCACCCCACAAACCCCCCCAAGCTTGTCCCCTACTCCCACACCCCCTTAACCCCTAAAGACCGGTTGACGTGATAGACTGTCTTACGTAAGGAACCGGGCAACTGCACCTACCGTCACAGCGATTTAGCGCTATTTCGCGCCCTGTACGGCTAGTTTTTCTTGTCGTTGGGCGAGAAAATACACTCACAATATCGATCCGCTACCCACTCAGTCGATTCTGGGACCCCACGATGGCTGGGCGATTTTTAAGTAATTGCCCTTGTCCGAATTTGTGCTCTAACGATCGTAAGACAATACCGTAGTGAATATATGTACGCGAGTGACACCATGATATTCCTACAAGGTTACAAATTATTATTTAGTGTATAGATCATGACACACGATATATAATGGGGTAGTAATAAGAAAATAACACCACAAAACACGCCCATACAGGCACAATTGATAGTAAATATACGTGTTTCCTACGGTACAAGTCGGTTTGTTTATCGTTTTCTAAGTGACAGTTACACGATGATATATTCCTACAAGTGTTCATACTATTTTTAGTGTTGAAATCATGACATACGATACATAATGTAGTAATACGAGTGAGTTGACAATGGACTTGGGCGGGAAACTGAACTCGCCATGCCATAGTCACACCACACTCACGCGTACACACAGACACACCGCTGTCTCGCGCACAAACATGGTTCACTTCAACTCGTCCTATCTCCACAACTATTCACCGTACAGCCCTCCCGATGGTACCATTGGAAAGAGTAAGAGTTGAAGGTAAGGATGGAACAATTTTGAAGTCAGTACACTATATAGGTTAAGAGTGTGAGCGTTGTGAATATAGGGCAAATCGAGGAATTTTGACGCTAGCGGCAGGGTAGAAACGTGGAGGCAAGGTCTACCCTTCCCGGACTGCAGGGGTTAAGCCTAGAAAATTATATTAAAATACATGTGTGCTGTTGAAATGACAAAAATATATGAAAATAATGCAGCAGAAAGTGGAAGTCCCGCTTGGCGGGTATACAAATAAAGTTATCAATGACGACGACATATTTACTCCCTCTTATCCTGCTGTTGTTTTGTGTATTGCACATTTGCATTCATTGTTATGGCAACTAGCAACAAAAGTCCTGTGGACCCGGACCTCTGAGGCCTCTTTGCTGGACCTTGTAAGAGAAAACAAGTGTTTATGGGATGCAAGAAATGAACTTTACCATAAAACCAAGCTTCACCAGGAGGGTTTCCAGATGATAGCTGAGGCTCTTATTCTCGAATATCCACAACTTTCCCCTCTAACTGCAGGTAATAATAATAATAATTTGGTGAATTTGATATGGGGTTGTGATTTTCTAACTATCCAAGGGCCTTGCATACTGGATAAAGAGTGTGGCATATTTCAGGATACAGTACAATATTTCTTATAAGCAGATGCATGTTTTTTTTTCGGCCTTTCATAATTCTACGCTTTTTTTATTCTACATGTGGGTATACTATTGTGAGGAGAGAACCAATAACTTATAATTTCACAACATGACCAACTGTTAAGCCTATGGTAATTAACCCCTGAAGACCGGTTGACGTCGTAAGCCGTCTTACGTAACTAACCGGGCAACTGCGCCTACCGTTATAGAGATCTAGCGCTATTTTGAGCCAAGCGCGGCTATTCTGGGCGGGTTTGGGCGATTTAGCAGTGTAGCCAACTACCATACAATAGCAGAAAAGGGTTCAGTCAGTCTGATTCCCCAGTAGGCTACCCACCACGATGTCGGGAAGACGCACTGCTAATTCTCCCGTGTCCGATTCGGTGCGCGCTACACCCTCGCGTCGACGCGCTCCACTCGCCACCTCCACACCATCGTTGCCTCCACGTACTCGACGCCTTCCACAACGCCTTACTGATTCTGCAATAGGGCGAGAACTAGAATTGTCCATCTCTATGGTGAACAGTGATAGTGATGATAGTGATGTCTATTTTGAAATAGATGATTCTGACCCTGAATTTCGTATCAATAACGAAGCGAGGGTAACTTACACCACCGAGGAGGATGATATTTTTCCACCTGCTCAACCTCACTCCCAAGTAAGTGAACCACCTTCAAGTGTTAGGATACTTGCAACCTCTGCTGTGCCAGTCGAAATCCCGTCGACGAGTAGGGGGAGTTTAGGTGATTTATCACCTATTGCAGGACCGAGTGGAGCTTGTGGTTCCTCCACTCGCTCCGTAGCAACCTCTAAGAGGAAGAGGAGGTTACATTTTACCTCTTCTTCATCGTCGGGTGAAGATATACCTCCAACAACTCGATCAAGGAGTAGGAGAGTTGGAGGTAGAGTACGAGGAGTGAGAGGAGGCAGGAGAGGACGTCTTATCTCGGACGAGATAAGGGAGCCATCTTCTGACCCAGATGATCCTTCTGTTGACTCAGCGGACCTCACTCTCTCCCCCTTATCTTCACCACGACCACGGCATCCATCCTCACAACCACGACCACAACAACAACAACAACAACCACCACAACCACCACGACGACGAGTAGCAGATGTGGGTCCGTTTGTGTGGACTGATGGCAGGGATTTTCAGCCTGATATTCCTGCTTTTGATGCACGGGAATCAGGAATTCAACCAGAATTTCCCTGTACAGCTGCGTCAAAGATGATGGATTACTTCGTCGCCTTTTTTGACGTAGCTGTAGTGTCGTGGATCGTTCGGGAGACGAACGTTTACAATCAAGTTATCAATAACTGGCACCACACAACGCACCGGGAACATTCTCATATGGTAGATTGGGAAGATGTAAGCGTTGCAGAAATGTATGTGTGGCTTGCACTAACGATGTTGATGCCGCACAACAAGAAACATCGATTGCGGGATTACTGGACCACGGATGACTTACTATCCACACCTATCTTCGGGAGGTATATGTCACGGGACCGCTACAGGGATATCCTCACCAACCTCCACTTCACCAACAACCTAGGTCCCTCCCCGAGTGATAGGCTGTGGAAAATCCGTACTATATTGTCCATGTTGCTCCAGAATATCCGTGCATTTCTACGACCATTCCAGAAAGTGGTAATCGACGAGTCTCTCATGCTCTTCAGAGGTAGACTGTCCTTCATTCAGTATATCCCGTCTAAGAGGCACAGATTTGGCATAAAGTTTTATGTCATCTGTGACTGTCAGACGGGATATGTTTTAGATTTTGTAATTTATACGGGTTCAGATGTGGATATCGCTGAGAATGATCCTCATGGCTTCTCAGGTGCTGTTGTAAAGCACCTGATGGACCATTTCTATAACCGAAACCACATTCTGTACACGGATAATTATTACACATCTCCATTGTTGAGTCAGTTCCTGAAAGAGCATGGAACGGAATCCTGTGGCACTGTTCGTCCCAACAGGAAGTGGTATCCAGCCTTCCCTGTAACACATCGGGGCGACTTTCTCATCCGAAAATCTGGCCCTCTACTTGCCATGAAGTGGCATGACAAGAGGCCAGTACACATGCTCACCACTGTGCACAAGGGTGAGATGTTGGATTCCGGCAGGGTCGACCGCGACACAGGTAATCCCATCCTCAAACCTGATGTCGTGTTTGATGATAACATCAACATGAGACTCGTCGACAAATCAGACATGATGATCAGTTCCATCGATTGCCTGAGAAAAACCTGCAAGTGGTATAAAAAGGCGTTCTTGCACCTGATCGACATCTGTGTATTGAACGCCTACATACTCTACACCCAGCAGCATCAAGGCACGACCGTCACCCTTCGCCAGTTCGAGAAGACGGTCGTGAAGGAGCTGCTGGTGGAGTATGGAGTCAGAACACCACAGCAGCAGGCACGGCCACCGGCAGGAGGGCAGCTTGACAGACTCCAGTCAAGAGTTTGGGCCGAGCGCCACTTCCTTGACGACCTGCCTACCCTCGCGTCAGGCAGGTCAGGCTTCCGCCGGTGTTATGTCTGTATGCACACGACACGTCGGCCCACCAGAAGAAGAGAGACTAGATACTGGTGTACCGGGTGTCAAGTGGCACTATGCCCCGGGAAATGCTATTCTGAGTATCATACCTTAGATGATATATAGATAGCATGAAGTGTGGGAAATGAAGTGACAGTGACACATTTTTTTTTTTTTTTTTTTTTTTATTATTATATACGAGTGTATGGTGACAGTGACACAATAGTTTTAGTGAAGTGATAGTGACACGTTATATATAAGGAACAAGTGCAGTGATAGTGACACGTTAGATATAAGGAACTAGTGCAGTGATAGTGACACAATAAGAAAATACGGAAGTGAATATGTGATAGTGACACGAATTTATTCATTCAAGTGTACATTTTATTATTAGTTAGTGCGGTGATATAGACACAGGACGAGTGTATTTTTACTCGTTATTACTCCCACACTTCATCCCGGGGCACTAAAACCACTCTGGAATGGTCAGCAAGCCACACAGTAGAGGTTGCAAGTAGGTATAACACAGCGCGGTAGGCTCGTAGGGGCGTGGTGAGGAGGAGTGTGCAGCCACGTGCGCGGCACCCAGCCACGTGCGCGGCACCCTAGCCACCGCCACCCCCACCCGTCAGAACACTTCACGCTTACCGCGCAAAACATGGTCCACTTCAACTCGCCCTATCTCCACAACTACTCATCGTACAGCCCTCCCGATGGTACCATTGGAAAGAGGAAGAGTTGAAGGTACGTAAGAACCTATTTTGAAGTTAGTACACTATATAGGTTCCGAGTGTGAGCGTTGTGAATAAAGGGTAAATCGAGTAATTTTGACGCGAGCGGGTGGGTAGAAACGTCGAGTAAGCTCACCCCGTACCGGACTCTAGGGGTTAATTACTCATCTATTTATCTATTTATCGACAATTTGTTGATGGCATCTAATAGATAATTTTATTGTGTATATTTTGGTATTTACATATATGTATTTATCTTATTCCTAAGATTCGAAATTTCACTTTATATATTATATTTTTGACTAAAAATTGTAAAATATGACCAAAATGTCACATTTTTTCGTTGATTACTCGTCTATTTATCTATCTATCAACAATTTGTTGATGGCATCTATTAGATAATTTTATCGTCTATCTTTTGGTATATACATGTATCTATTTATCTATTTTTTATGATGAGAAACTTCACTTTATATATTATATTTTTGACTAAAAATAGTAAAATATGACCAAAGTGTCCCATTTCTTCATTAATTACTCGTCTATTTATCTATCTATCAACAATTTGTTGATGGCATCTATTAGATAATTTTATTGGCTATCTTTTCATATATACATGTGTCAATTTATTTATTTCCTAAGATGAGAAATATCACTTTATATAATATATTTTTGACTAAAAATGGTAAAATATGACAAAAGTGTCTTAATTATTTCATTTATTACTCATCTATTTATCTATCTATCGACAATTTGTTTATGGCATCTAATAGATAATTTTATTGGCTATCTTTTGGTTTTTACATGTATCTATTTATCTATTTCCTAAGATGAGAAACTTCACTTTATATATTATATTTTTGACTAAAAATAGTAAAATATTACCAATGTGTCTTAATTATTTCGTGTATTACTCGTCTATTTACCTATCTATCAACAATTTGTTGATGTCATCTAATAAATAATTTAATCGTCTATCTTTTCGTATATACATGTATCAATTTATCTATTTCCTAAGATGAGAAATTTCACTTTATATAATATATTTTTAACTAAAAATAGTAAAATATGACAAAAGTGTCTTAAATTTATTGTTAATTACTCGTCTATTTAGTTATTTATCGACAATTTGTTGATGGCATCTAATAGATAATTTTATTGTCTATCGTTTGGTATATTCATGTATTAATTTATCTATTTCATAAGATGAGAAATTTCTCTTTATATAATATATTTTTGACAAAATTGTAAAATATGACCAAAGTGTCTTTATTTATTCATTTATTACTCGTCTATTTATCTATCTATGGAAAATTTGTTGATGGCATCTAATAGATAATTGTATTGTCTATCTTTTGGTTTTTACATGTATCTATTTATCTATTTCCTAAGATGAGAAACTTCACTTTATATATTATATTTTTGACTAAAAATAGTAAAATATGACCAAAGTGTCCCATTTCTTCATTAATTACTCGTCTATTTATATATCTATCAACAATTTGTTGATGGCATCTATTAGATAATTTTATTGGCTATCTTTTCGTATATACATGTATCAATTTATTTATTTCCTAAGATGAGAAATATCACTTTATATAATATATTTTTGACTAAAAATGGTAAAATATGACAAAAGTGTCTTAATTATTTCATTTATTACTCATCTATTTATCTATCTATCGACAATTTGTTTATGGCATCTAATAGATAATTTTATTGGCTATCTTTTCGTATATACATGTATCAATTTATTTATTTCCTAAGATGAGAAATGTCACTTTATATAATATATTTTTGACAAAATTGTAAAATATGACCAAAGTATCTTTATCTATTCATTTATTACTCGTCTATTTATCTATTTATGGAAAATTTGTTGATGGCATCTAATAGATAATTTTATTGTCTATCTTTTCGTATATACATGTATCAATTTATCTATTTCCTAAGATGAGAAATTTCACTTTATATGATATATTTTTGATTAAAAATAGTAAAATATGACCAAAGTGTCCCACTTTTTTCGTTAATTACTCGTCTATTTATCTATCTATCAACAATTTGTTCATGGCATCTATTAGATAATTTTATCGTCTATCTTTTGGTATATACATGTATCTATTTATCTATTTTTTAAGAGGAGAAATTTCACTTTATATAATATATTTTTGACTAAAAATTGTAAAATATGACAAAAGTCTCTTAATTATTTCGTTAATTACTCGTCTATGTATCTATCTATCAACAATTTGTTCATTGCTTCTATTAGATATTTTTATTGTCTATCTTTTCGTATATACATGTATCAATTTATCTATTTCATAAGATGAAAAATGTCACTTTATATAATATATTTTTGACAAAATTGTAAAATATGACCAAAGTGTCTTTATTTATTCATTTATTACTAGTCTATTTTTCTATCTATGGAATCTTTGTTGATGGCATCTAATAGATAATTTTATTGTCTATCTTTTCGTATATACATGTATCAATTTATCTATTTCCTAAGATGAGAAATTTCACTTTATATAATATATTTTTAACTAAAAATAGTAAAATATGACATAAGTGTCTTAATTTTCTTGTTAATTACTCATCTATTTATCTATTTATCGACAATTTGTTGATGGCATCTAATAGATAATTTTATTGTGTATTTTTTGGTATTTACATATATGTATTTATCTTATTCCTAAGATTCGAAATTTCACTTTATATATTATATTTTTGACTAAAAATTGTAAAATATGACCAAAATGTCACATTTTTTCGTTGATTACTCGTCTATTTATCTATCTATCAACAATTTGTTGATGGCATCTATTAGATAATTTTATCGTCTATCTTTTGGTATATACATGTATCTATTTATCTATTTTTTATGATGAGAAACTTCACTTTATATATTATATTTTTGACTAAAAATAGTAAAATATGACCAAAGTGTCCCATTTCTTCATTAATTACTCGTCTATTTATCTATCTATCAACAATTTGTTGATGGCATCTATTAGATAATTTTATTGGCTATCTTTTCATATATACATGTGTCAATTTATTTATTTCCTAAGATGAGAAATATCACTTTATATAATATATTTTTGACTAAAAATGGTAAAATATGACAAAAGTGTCTTAATTATTTCATTTATTACTCATCTATTTATCTATCTATCGACAATTTGTTTATGGCATCTAATAGATAATTTTATTGGCTATCTTTTGGTTTTTACATGTATCTATTTATCTATTTCCTAAGATGAGAAACTTCACTTTATATATTATATTTTTGACTAAAAATAGTAAAATATTACCAATGTGTCTTAATTATTTCGTGTATTACTCGTCTATTTACCTATCTATCAACAATTTGTTGATGTCATCTAATAAATAATTTAATCGTCTATCTTTTCGTATATACATGTATCAATTTATCTATTTCCTAAGATGAGAAATTTCACTTTATATAATATATTTTTAACTAAAAATAGTAAAATATGACAAAAGTGTCTTAAATTTATTGTTAATTACTCGTCTATTTAGTTATTTATCGACAATTTGTTGATGGCATCTAATAGATAATTGTATTGTCTATCTTTTGGTTTTTACATGTATCTATTTATCTATTTCCTAAGATGAGAAACTTCACTTTATATATTATATTTTTGACTAAAAATAGTAAAATATGACCAAAGTGTCCCATTTCTTCATTAATTACTCGTCTATTTATATATCTATCAACAATTTGTTGATGGCATCTATTAGATAATTTTATTGGCTATCTTTTCGTATATACATGTATCAATTTATTTATTTCCTAAGATGAGAAATATCACTTTATATAATATATTTTTGACTAAAAATGGTAAAATATGACAAAAGTGTCTTAATTATTTCATTTATTACTCATCTATTTATCTATCTATCGACAATTTGTTTATGGCATCTAATAGATAATTTTATTGGCTATCTTTTCGTATATACATGTATCAATTTATTTATTTCCTAAGATGAGAAATGTCACTTTATATAATATATTTTTGACAAAATTGTAAAATATGACCAAAGTATCTTTATCTATTCATTTATTACTCGTCTATTTATCTATTTATGGAAAATTTGTTGATGGCATCTAATAGATAATTTTATTGTCTATCTTTTCGTATATACATGTATCAATTTATCTATTTCCTAAGATGAGAAATTTCACTTTATATGATATATTTTTGATTAAAAATAGTAAAATATGACCAAAGTGTCCCACTTTTTTCGTTAATTACTCGTCTATTTATCTATCTATCGACAATTTGTTGATGGCATCTAATAGATAATTTTATCATCTATCTTTTCGTATATACATGTATCAATTTATCTATTTCATAAGATGAGAAATTTTACTTTATATAATAAACTTTTGACTAAAAATTGTAAAATCTGACAAAAGTGTCTTAATTTATTCATTTATTACTCGTCTATTTATTTATCTATCGACAATTTGTTGATGGCATCTAATAGATAATTTTATTATCGATCTTTTGGTTTATACAAATATCGATTTATCTATTTCTTAAGATGAGAAATGTCACTTTATATATTTTTTTTTGACTAAAAATAGTAAAATATTACCAATGTGTCTTAATTATTTCGTTTATTACTCGTCTATTTACCTATCTATCAACAATTTGTTGATGTCATCTAATAAATAATTTAATCGTCTATCTTTTGGTATATACATGTATTATATTTATCTATTTCCTAATATGAGAAATTTCACTTATTATAATATATTTTTAACTAAAAATTGTAAAATATGACAAAATTGTCTTAATTGTTTCATTTATTACTCGTCTATTTATCTATATATTGACTTTTTGTTGATGGCATCTAATAGATCATTTTATTGTCTATCTTTTGGTTTTTTCATGTATCTATTTATCTATTTCCTAAGATGAGAAATTTCACTTCATATATTATATTTTTGACTAAAAATTGTAAAATATGACAAAAATGTCACACTTTTTTTCGTTAATTACTCGTCTATTTATCTATCTATCAACAATTTGTTGATGGCATCTAATAGATAATTTTATCGTCTATCTTTTGGAATATACATGTATCAATTTATCTATTTCTTAAGATGAGAAATTTCACTTTACATAATATATTTTTGACTAAAAATAGTAAAATATGACCAAAGTGTCCCAATTTTTTCGTTAATTACTCGTCTATTTATATATCTATCAACAATTTGTGATGGCATCTAATAGATAATCTTATCGTCTATCTTTTGGTATTTACTTGTATCTATTTATCTATTTCCTAAGATTCGAAAATTCACTTTATATAATATATTTTTGAATAGAAATAGTAAAATATGACAAAAGTGTCTTAATTATTTCATTTATTACTCATCTATTTATCTATCTATCGACAATTTGTTCATGGCATCTAATAGATAATTTTATTGTCTATTTTTTCGTATATACATGTATCAATTTATCGATTTTATTATATGAGAAATGTCACTTTATATAATATATTTTTTACTAAAAATTGTAAAATATGACCAAAGTGTCCCACTTTTTTCGTTAATTACTCGTCTATTTATCTATCTATCGACAATTTGTTGATGGCATCTAATAGATAACTTTATTGTCTATCTTTTGGTATATACATGTATCTATTTATCTATTTCTTAAGATGAGAAATTTCACTTTATATAATATATTTTTAACTAAAAATAGTAAAATATGACAAAAGTGTCTTAATTTTCTTGTTAATTACTCGTCTATTTATCTATCTATCGACAATTTGTTGATGGCATCTAATAGATATTTTATTGTCTATCTTTTCGTACATACATGTATCAATTTATCTATTTCCTAAGATGCGAAATTTCACTTTATATAATATATTTTTGACTAAAAATAGTAAAATATGACCAAAGTGTCCCACTTTTTTCGTTAATTACTCGTCTATTTATCTATCTATCGACAATTTGTTGATGTCATCTAATAGATAATTGTATTGTCTATCTTTTGGTTTTTACATGTATCTATTTATCTATTTCCTAAGATGAGAAATTTCACTTTATATATTATATTTTTGACAAAAAAATGTAAAATATGACCAAAGTGTCCCATTTCTTCATTAATTACTCGTCTATTTATCTATCTATCAACAATTTGTTCATGGCATCTATTAGATAATTTTATCGTCTATCTTTTGGTATATACATGTATCTATTTATCTATTTTTTAGGAGGAGAAATTTCACTTTATATAATATATTTTTGACTAAAAATTGTAAAATATGACAAAAGTCTCTTAATTATTTCATTTATTACTCATCTATTTATCTATCTATCAACAATTTGTTCATTGCATCTAATAGATATTTTTATTGTCTATCTTTTCGTATATACATGTATCAATTTATCTATTTCATAAGATAAAAAATGTCACTTTATATAATATATTTTTGACAAAATTGTAAAATATGACCAAAGTGTCTTTATTTATTCATTTATTACTAGTCTATTTTTCTATCTATGGAATCTTTGTTGATGGCATCTAATAGATAATTTTATTATCTATCTTTTCGTATATACATGTATCAATTTATCTATTTCCTAAGATGAGAAATTTCACTTTATATAATATATTTTTAACTAAAAATAGTAAAATATGACATAAGTGTCTTAATTTTCTTGTTAATTACTCATCTATTTATCTATTTATCGACAATTTGTTGATGGCATCTAATAGATAATTTTATTGTGTATATTTTGGTATTTACATATATGTATTTATCTTATTCCTAAGATTCGAAATTTCACTTTATATAATATATTTTTGACTAAAAATTGTAAAATATGACCAAAATGTCACATTTTTTCGTTGATTACTCGTCTATTTATCTATCTATCAACAATTTGTTGATGGCATCTATTAGATCATTTTATCGTCTATCTTTTGGTATATACATGTATCTATTTATCTATTTTTTATGATGAGAAATTTCACTTTATATAATATATTTTTTACTAAAAATAGTAAAATATGACAAAAGTGTCTTAATTTTCTTGTTAATTACTCGTCTATTTATCTATTTATCGACAATTTGTTGATGGCATCTAATAGATAATTTTATTGTCTATCGTTTGGTTTATACATGTATCTATTTATATATTTCCTAAGATGAGAAATTTCATTTTATATAATATATTTTTGACTAAAAATGGTAAAATATGACAAAAGTGTCTTAATTATTTCATTTATTACTCATCTATTTATCTATCTATCGACAATTTGTTTATGGCATCTAATAGATAATTTTATTGGCTATCTTTTCGTATATACTGGTATCAATTTATTTATTTCCTAAGATGAGAAATGTCACTTTATATAATATATTTTTGACAAAATTGTAAAATATGACCAAAGTGACTTTATTTATTCATTTATTACTCGTCTATTTATCTATCTATGGAAAATTTGTTGATGGCATCTAATAGATAATTTTATTGTCTATCTTGTCGTATATACATGTATCAATTTATCTATTTCCTAAGATGAGAAATTTCACTTTATATGATATATTTTTGACTAAAAATAGTAAAATATGACCAAAGTGTCCCACTTTTTTCGTTAATTACTCGTCTATTTATCTATCTATCGACAATTTGTTGATGGCATCTAATAAATAATTTTATCATCTATCTTTTCGTATATACATGTATCAATTTATCTATTTCATAAGATGAGAAATTTTACTTTATATAATAAACTTTTGACTAAAAATAGTAAAATATGACCAAAGTGTCTTAATTGTTTCATTTATTACTCGTCTATTTATCTATCTATTGACAGGTTGTTGATGGCATCTAATAGATAATTTTATTGTCTATCTTTTCGTATATACATGTATCAATTTATCTATTTCCTAGATTGAGAAATTCCACTTTATATAATATATTTTTGACTAAAAATTGTAAAATCTGACATAAGTGTCTTAATTTATTCATTTATTACTCGTCTATTTATTTATCTATCGACAATTTGTTGATGGCATCTAATAGATAATTTTATTATCGATCTTTTGGTTTATACATATATCTATTTATCTATTTCTTAAGATGAGAAATGTCACTTTATATATTATATTTTTGACTAAAAATAGTAAAATATTACCAATGTGTCTTAATTATTTCGTGTATTACTCGTCTATTTACCTATCTATCAACAATTTGTTGATGTCATCTAATAAATAATTTAATAGTCTATCTTTTCGTATATACATGTATCAATTTATCTATTTCCTAAGATGAGAAATTTCACTTTATATAATATATTTTTAACTAAAAATAGTAAAATATGACAAAAGTGTCTTAATTTTATTGTTAATTACTCGTCTATTTAGTTATTTATCGACAATTTGTTGATGGCATCTAATAGATAATTTTATTGTCTATCGTTTGGTATATTCATGTATTAATTTATCTATTTCATAAGATGAGAAATTTCTCTTTATATAATACATTTTTGACAAAATTGTAAAATATGACCAAAGTGTCTTTATTTATTCATTTATTACTCGTCTATTTATCTATCTATGGAAAATTTGTTGATGGCATCTAATAGATAATTGTATTGTCTATCTTTTGGTTTTTACATGTATCTATTTATCTATTTCCTAAGATGAGAAACTTCACTTTATATATTATATTTTTGACTAAAAATAGTAAAATATTACCAATGTGTCTTAATTATTTCGTGTATTACTCGTCTATTTACCTATCTATCAACAATTTGTTGATGTCATCTAATATATAATTTAATTGTCTATCTTTTCGTATATACATGTATCAATTTATCTATTTCCTAAGATGAGAAATTTCACTTTATATAATATATTTTTAACTAAAAATAGTAAAATATGACAAAAGTGTCTTAAATTTATTGTTAATTACTCGTCTATTTAGTTATTTATCGACAATTTGTTGATGGCATCTAATAGATAATTTTATTGTCTATCGTTTGGTATATTCATGTATTAATTTATCTATTTCATAAGATGAGAAATTTCTCTTTATATAATATATTTTTGACAAAATTGTAAAATATGACCAAAGTGTCTTTATTTATTCATTTATTACTCGTCTATTTATCTATCTATGGAAAACTTGTTGATGGCATCTAATAGATAATTGTATTGTCTATCTTTTGGTTTTTACATGTATCTATTTATCTATTTCCTAAGATGAGAAACTTCACTTTATATATTATATTTTTGACTAAAAATAGTAAAATATGACCAAAGTGTCCCATTTCTTCATTAATTACTCGTCTATTTATCTATCTATCAACAATTTGTTGATGGCATCTATTAGATAATTTTATTGGCTATCTTTTCGTATATACATGTATCAATTTATTTATTTCCTAAGATGAGAAATATCACTTTATATAATATATTTTTGACAAAATTGTAAAATATGACCAAAGTGTCTTTATTTATTCATTTATTACTCGTCTATTTATCTATCTATGGAAAATTTGTTGATGGCATCTAATAGATAATTTTATTGTCTATCTTTTCGTATATACATGTATCAATTTATCTATTTCCTAAGATGAGAAATTTCACTTCATATATTATATTTTTGACTAAAAATTGTAAAATATGACAAAAATGTCACACTTTTTTTCGTTAATTACTCGTCTATTTATCTATCTATCAACAATTTGTTGATGGCATCTAATAGATAATTTTATCGTCTATCTTTTGGAATATACATGTATCAATTTATCTATTTCTTAAGATGAGAAATTTCACTTTACATAATATATTTTTGACTAAAAATAGTAAAATATGACCAAAGTGTCCCAATTTTTTCGTTAATTACTCGTCTATTTATATATCTATCAACAATTTGTGATGGCATCTAATAGATAATCTTATCGTCTATCTTTTGGTATTTACTTGTATCTATTTATCTATTTCCTAAGATTCGAAAATTCACTTTATATAATATATTTTTGAATAGAAATAGTAAAATATGACAAAAGTGTCTTAATTATTTCATTTATTACTCATCTATTTATCTATCTATCGACAATTTGTTCATGGCATCTAATAGATAATTTTATTGTCTATTTTTTCGTATATACATGTATCAATTTATCGATTTTATTATATGAGAAATGTCACTTTATATAATATATTTTTTACTAAAAATTGTAAAATATGACCAAAGTGTCCCACTTTTTTCGTTAATTACTCGTCTATTTATCTATCTATCGACAATTTGTTGATGGCATCTAATAGATAACTTTATTGTCTATCTTTTGGTATATACATGTATCTATTTATCTATTTCTTAAGATGAGAAATTTCACTTTATATAATATATTTTTAACTAAAAATAGTAAAATATGACAAAAGTGTCTTAATTTTCTTGTTAATTACTCGTCTATTTATCTATCTATCGACAATTTGTTGATGGCATCTAATAGATATTTTATTGTCTATCTTTTCGTACATACATGTATCAATTTATCTATTTCCTAAGATGCGAAATTTCACTTTATATAATATATTTTTGACTAAAAATAGTAAAATATGACCAAAGTGTCCCACTTTTTTCGTTAATTACTCGTCTATTTATCTATCTATCGACAATTTGTTGATGTCATCTAATAGATAATTGTATTGTCTATCTTTTGGTTTTTACATGTATCTATTTATCTATTTCCTAAGATGAGAAATTTCACTTTATATATTATATTTTTGACAAAAAAATGTAAAATATGACCAAAGTGTCCCATTTCTTCATTAATTACTCGTCTATTTATCTATCTATCAACAATTTGTTCATGGCATCTATTAGATAATTTTATCGTCTATCTTTTGGTATATACATGTATCTATTTATCTATTTTTTAGGAGGAGAAATTTCACTTTATATAATATATTTTTGACTAAAAATTGTAAAATATGACAAAAGTCTCTTAATTATTTCATTTATTACTCATCTATTTATCTATCTATCAACAATTTGTTCATTGCATCTAATAGATATTTTTATTGTCTATCTTTTCGTATATACATGTATCAATTTATCTATTTCATAAGATAAAAAATGTCACTTTATATAATATATTTTTGACAAAATTGTAAAATATGACCAAAGTGTCTTTATTTATTCATTTATTACTAGTCTATTTTTCTATCTATGGAATCTTTGTTGATGGCATCTAATAGATAATTTTATTATCTATCTTTTCGTATATACATGTATCAATTTATCTATTTCCTAAGATGAGAAATTTCACTTTATATAATATATTTTTAACTAAAAATAGTAAAATATGACATAAGTGTCTTAATTTTCTTGTTAATTACTCATCTATTTATCTATTTATCGACAATTTGTTGATGGCATCTAATAGATAATTTTATTGTGTATATTTTGGTATTTACATATATGTATTTATCTTATTCCTAAGATTCGAAATTTCACTTTATATAATATATTTTTGACTAAAAATTGTAAAATATGACCAAAATGTCACATTTTTTCGTTGATTACTCGTCTATTTATCTATCTATCAACAATTTGTTGATGGCATCTATTAGATCATTTTATCGTCTATCTTTTGGTATATACATGTATCTATTTATCTATTTTTTATGATGAGAAATTTCACTTTATATAATATATTTTTTACTAAAAATAGTAAAATATGACAAAAGTGTCTTAATTTTCTTGTTAATTACTCGTCTATTTATCTATTTATCGACAATTTGTTGATGGCATCTAATAGATAATTTTATTGTCTATCGTTTGGTTTATACATGTATCTATTTATATATTTCCTAAGATGAGAAATTTCATTTTATATAATATATTTTTGACTAAAAATGGTAAAATATGACAAAAGTGTCTTAATTATTTCATTTATTACTCATCTATTTATCTATCTATCGACAATTTGTTTATGGCATCTAATAGATAATTTTATTGGCTATCTTTTCGTATATACTGGTATCAATTTATTTATTTCCTAAGATGAGAAATGTCACTTTATATAATATATTTTTGACAAAATTGTAAAATATGACCAAAGTGACTTTATTTATTCATTTATTACTCGTCTATTTATCTATCTATGGAAAATTTGTTGATGGCATCTAATAGATAATTTTATTGTCTATCTTGTCGTATATACATGTATCAATTTATCTATTTCCTAAGATGAGAAATTTCACTTTATATGATATATTTTTGACTAAAAATAGTAAAATATGACCAAAGTGTCCCACTTTTTTCGTTAATTACTCGTCTATTTATCTATCTATCGACAATTTGTTGATGGCATCTAATAAATAATTTTATCATCTATCTTTTCGTATATACATGTATCAATTTATCTATTTCATAAGATGAGAAATTTTACTTTATATAATAAACTTTTGACTAAAAATAGTAAAATATGACCAAAGTGTCTTAATTGTTTCATTTATTACTCGTCTATTTATCTATCTATTGACAGGTTGTTGATGGCATCTAATAGATAATTTTATTGTCTATCTTTTCGTATATACATGTATCAATTTATCTATTTCCTAGATTGAGAAATTCCACTTTATATAATATATTTTTGACTAAAAATTGTAAAATCTGACATAAGTGTCTTAATTTATTCATTTATTACTCGTCTATTTATTTATCTATCGACAATTTGTTGATGGCATCTAATAGATAATTTTATTATCGATCTTTTGGTTTATACATATATCTATTTATCTATTTCTTAAGATGAGAAATGTCACTTTATATATTATATTTTTGACTAAAAATAGTAAAATATTACCAATGTGTCTTAATTATTTCGTGTATTACTCGTCTATTTACCTATCTATCAACAATTTGTTGATGTCATCTAATAAATAATTTAATAGTCTATCTTTTCGTATATACATGTATCAATTTATCTATTTCCTAAGATGAGAAATTTCACTTTATATAATATATTTTTAACTAAAAATAGTAAAATATGACAAAAGTGTCTTAATTTTATTGTTAATTACTCGTCTATTTAGTTATTTATCGACAATTTGTTGATGGCATCTAATAGATAATTTTATTGTCTATCGTTTGGTATATTCATGTATTAATTTATCTATTTCATAAGATGAGAAATTTCTCTTTATATAATACATTTTTGACAAAATTGTAAAATATGACCAAAGTGTCTTTATTTATTCATTTATTACTCGTCTATTTATCTATCTATGGAAAATTTGTTGATGGCATCTAATAGATAATTGTATTGTCTATCTTTTGGTTTTTACATGTATCTATTTATCTATTTCCTAAGATGAGAAACTTCACTTTATATATTATATTTTTGACTAAAAATAGTAAAATATTACCAATGTGTCTTAATTATTTCGTGTATTACTCGTCTATTTACCTATCTATCAACAATTTGTTGATGTCATCTAATATATAATTTAATCGTCTATCTTTTCGTATATACATGTATCAATTTATCTATTTCCTAAGATGAGAAATTTCACTTTATATAATATATTTTTAACTAAAAATAGTAAAATATGACAAAAGTGTCTTAAATTTATTGTTAATTACTCGTCTATTTAGTTATTTATCGACAATTTGTTGATGGCATCTAATAGATAATTTTATTGTCTATCGTTTGGTATATTCATGTATTAATTTATCTATTTCATAAGATGAGAAATTTCTCTTTATATAATATATTTTTGACAAAATTGTAAAATATGACCAAAGTGTCTTTATTTATTCATTTATTACTCGTCTATTTATCTATCTATGGAAAACTTGTTGATGGCATCTAATAGATAATTGTATTGTCTATCTTTTGGTTTTTACATGTATCTATTTATCTATTTCCTAAGATGAGAAACTTCACTTTATATATTATATTTTTGACTAAAAATAGTAAAATATGACCAAAGTGTCCCATTTCTTCATTAATTACTCGTCTATTTATCTATCTATCAACAATTTGTTGATGGCATCTATTAGATAATTTTATTGGCTATCTTTTCGTATATACATGTATCAATTTATTTATTTCCTAAGATGAGAAATATCACTTTATATAATATATTTTTGACAAAATTGTAAAATATGACCAAAGTGTCTTTATTTATTCATTTATTACTCGTCTATTTATCTATCTATGGAAAATTTGTTGATGGCATCTAATAGATAATTTTATTGTCTATCTTTTCGTATATACATGTATCAATTTATCTATTTCCTAAGATGAGAAATTTCACTTTATATGATATATTTTTGACTAAAAATAGTAAAATATGACCAAAGTGTCCCACTTTTTTCGTTAATTACTCGTCTATTTATCTATCTATCGACAATTTGTTGATAGCATCTAATAGATAATTTTATCATCTATCTTTTCGTATATACATGTATCAATTTATCTATTTCATAAGATGAGAAATTTTACTTTATATAATAAACTTTTGACTAAAAATTGTAAAATCTGACAAAAGTGTCTTAATTTATTCATTTATTACTCGTCTATTTATTTATCTATCGACAATTTGTTGATGGCATCTAATAGATAATTTTATTATCGATCTTTTGGTTTATACAAATATCGATTTATCTATTTCTTAAGATGAGAAATGTCACTTTATATATTTTTTTTTGACTAAAAATAGTAAAATATTACCAATGTGTCTTAATTATTTCGTTTATTACTCGTCTATTTACCTATCTATCAACAATTTGTTGATGTCATCTAATAAATAATTTAATCGTCTATCTTTTGGTATATACATGTATTATATTTATCTATTTCCTAATATGAGAAATTTCACTTATTATAATATATTTTTAACTAAAAATTGTAAAATATGACAAAATTGTCTTAATTGTTTCATTTATTACTCGTCTATTTATCTATATATTGACTTTTTGTTGATGGCATCTAATAGATAATTTTATTGTCTATCTTTTGGTTTTTTCATGTATCTATTTATCTATTTCCTAAGATGAGAAATTTCACTTCATATATTATATTTTTGACTAAAAATTGTAAAATATGACAAAAATGTCACACTTTTTTCGTTAATTACTCGTCTATTTATCTATCTATCAACAATTTGTTGATGGCATCTAATAGATAATTTTATCGTCTATCTTTTGGAATATACATGTATCAATTTATCTATTTCTTAAGATGAGAAATTTCACTTTACATAATATATTTTTGACTAAAAATAGTAAAATATGACCAAAGTGTCCCAATTTTTTCGTTAATTACTCGTCTATTTATATATCTATCAACAATTTGTGATGGCATCTAATAGATAATCTTATCGTCTATCTTTTGGTATTTACTTGTATCTATTTATCTATTTCCTAAGATTCGAAAATTCACTTTATATAATATATTTTTGAATAGAAATAGTAAAATATGACAAAAGTGTCTTAATTATTTCATTTATTACTCATCTATTTATCTATCTATCGACAATTTGTTCATGGCATCTAATAGATAATTTTATTGTCTATTTTTTCGTATATACATGTATCAATTTATCGATTTCATTATATGAGAAATGTCACTTTATATAATATATTTTTTACTAAAAATTGTAAAATATGACCAAAGTGTCCCACTTTTTTCGTTAATTACTCGTCTATTTATCTATCTATCGACAATTTGTTGATGGCATCTAATAGATAACTTTATTGTCTATCTTTTGGTATATACATGTATCTATTTATCTATTTCCTAAGATGAGAAATTTCACTTTATATAATATATTTTTAACTAAAAATAGTAAAATATGACAAAAGTGTCTTAATTTTCTTGTTAATTACTCGTCTATTTATCTATCTATCGACAATTTGTTGATGGCATCTAATAGATATTTTATTGTCTATCTTTTCGTACATAAATGTATCAATTTATCTATTTCCTAAGATGCGAAATTTCACTTTATATAATATATTTTTGACTAAAAATAGTAAAATATGACCAAAGTGTCCCACTTTTTTCGTTAATTACTCGTCTATTTATCTATCTATCGACAATTTGTTGATGGCATCTAATAGATAATTGTATTGTCTATCTTTTGGTTTTTACATATATCTATTTATATATTTCCTAAGATGAGAAATTTCACTTTATATATTATATTTTTGACAAAAAAATGTAAAATATGACCAAAGTGTCCCATTTCTTCATTAATTACTCGTCTATTTATCTATCTATCAACAATTTGTTCATGGCATCTATTAGATAATTTTATCGTCTATCTTTTGGTATATACATGTATCTATTTATCTATTTTTTAAGAGGAGAAATTTCACTTTATATAATATATTTTTGACTAAAAATTGTAAAATATGACAAAAGTCTCTTAATTATTTCATTTATTACTCATCTATTTATCTATCTATCAACAATTTGTTCATTGCATCTAATAGATATTTTTATTGTCTATCTTTTCGTATATACATGTATCAATTTATCTATTTCATAAGATGAAAAATGTCACTTTATATAATATATTTTTGACAAAATTGTAAAATATGACCAAAGTGTCTTTATTTATTCATTTATTACTAGTCTATTTTTCTATCTATGGAATCTTTGTTGATGGCATCTAATAGATAATTTTATTGTCTATCTTTTCGTATATACATGTATCAATTTATCTATTTCCTAAGATGAGACATTTCACTTTATATAATATATTTTTGACTAAAAATAGTAAAATATGACATAAGTGTCTTAATTTTCTTGTTAATTACTCATCTATTTATCTATTTATCGACAATTTGTTGATGGTATCTAATAGATAATTTTATTGTCTATATTTTGGTATTACATGTATCTATTTATATATTTCCTAAGATGAGAAATTTCACTTTATATAATATATTTTTGACTAAAAATTGTAAAATATGACAAAAATATCTTAATTGTTTCATTTATTACTCGTCTATTTATATATCAATTGACAATTTGTTGATGGCATCTAATAGATAATTTTATTGTCTATCTTTTGGTATATACATATATCTATTTATCTATTCCCTAAGATGAGAAATTTTACTTTATATAATAAACTTTTGACTAAAAATAGTAAAATATGACCAAAGTGTCTTAATTGTTTCATTTATTACTCGTCTATTTATCTATCTATTGACAATTTGTTGATGGCATCTAATAGATAATTTTATTGTCTATCTTTTCGTATATACATGTATCAATTTATCTATTTCCTAGAATGAGAAATATCACTTTATATAATATATTTTTGACAAAATTGTAAAATATGACCAAAGTGTCTTTATTTATTCATTTATTACTCGTCTATTTATCTATCTATGGAAAATTTGTTGATGGCATCTAATAGATAATTTTATTGTCTATCTTTTCGTATATACATGTATCAATTTATCTATTTCCTAAGATGAGAAATTTCACTTTATATGATATATTTTTGACTAAAAATAGTAAAATATGACCAAAGTGTCCCACTTTTTTCGTTAATTACTCGTCTATTTATCTATCTATCGACAATTTGTTGATGGCATCTAATAGATAATTTTATCATCTATCTTTTCGTATATACATGTATCAATTTATCTATTTCATAAGATGAGAAATTTTACTTTATATAATAAACTTTTGACTAAAAATTGTAAAATCTGACAAAAGTGTCTTAATTTATTCATTTATTACTCGTCTATTTATTTATCTATCGACAATTTGTTGATGGCATCTAATAGATAATTTTATTATCGATCTTTTGGTTTATACAAATATCGATTTATCTATTTCTTAAGATGAGAAATGTCACTTTATATATTTTTTTTTGACTAAAAATAGTAAAATATTACCAATGTGTCTTAATTATTTCGTTTATTACTCGTCTATTTACCTATCTATCAACAATTTGTTGATGTCATCTAATAAATAATTTAATCGTCTATCTTTTGGTATATACATGTATTATATTTATCTATTTCCTAATATGAGAAATTTCACTTATTATAATATATTTTTAACTAAAAATTGTAAAATATGACAAAATTGTCTTAATTGTTTCATTTATTACTCGTCTATTTATCTATATATTGACTTTTTGTTGATGGCATCTAATAGATAATTTTATTGTCTATCTTTTGGTTTTTTCATGTATCTATTTATCTATTTCCTAAGATGAGAAATTTCACTTCATATATTATATTTTTGACTAAAAATTGTAAAATATGACAAAAATGTCACACTTTTTTCGTTAATTACTCGTCTATTTATCTATCTATCAACAATTTGTTGATGGCATCTAATAGATAATTTTATCGTCTATCTTTTGGAATATACATGTATCAATTTATCTATTTCTTAAGATGAGAAATTTCACTTTACATAATATATTTTTGACTAAAAATAGTAAAATATGACCAAAGTGTCCCAATTTTTTCGTTAATTACTCGTCTATTTATATATCTATCAACAATTTGTGATGGCATCTAATAGATAATCTTATCGTCTATCTTTTGGTATTTACTTGTATCTATTTATCTATTTCCTAAGATTCGAAAATTCACTTTATATAATATATTTTTGAATAGAAATAGTAAAATATGACAAAAGTGTCTTAATTATTTCATTTATTACTCATCTATTTATCTATCTATCGACAATTTGTTCATGGCATCTAATAGATAATTTTATTGTCTATTTTTTCGTATATACATGTATCAATTTATCGATTTCATTATATGAGAAATGTCACTTTATATAATATATTTTTTACTAAAAATTGTAAAATATGACCAAAGTGTCCCACTTTTTTCGTTAATTACTCGTCTATTTATCTATCTATCGACAATTTGTTGATGGCATCTAATAGATAACTTTATTGTCTATCTTTTGGTATATACATGTATCTATTTATCTATTTCCTAAGATGAGAAATTTCACTTTATATAATATATTTTTAACTAAAAATAGTAAAATATGACAAAAGTGTCTTAATTTTCTTGTTAATTACTCGTCTATTTATCTATCTATCGACAATTTGTTGATGGCATCTAATAGATATTTTATTGTCTATCTTTTCGTACATAAATGTATCAATTTATCTATTTCCTAAGATGTGAAATTTCACTTTATATAATATATTTTTGACTAAAAATAGTAAAATATGACCAAAGTGTCCCACTTTTTTCGTTAATTACTCGTCTATTTATCTATCTATCGACAATTTGTTGATGGCATCTAATAGATAATTGTATTGTCTATCTTTTGGTTTTTACATGTATCTATTTATATATTTCCTAAGATGAGAAATTTCACTTTATATATTATATTTTTGACAAAAAAATGTAAAATATGACCAAAGTGTCCCATTTCTTCATTAATTACTCGTCTATTTATCTATCTATCAACAATTTGTTCATGGCATCTATTAGATAATTTTATCGTCTATCTTTTGGTATATACATGTATCTATTTATCTATTTTTTAAAAGGAGAAATTTCACTTTATATAATATATTTTTGACTAAAAATTGTAAAATATGACAAAAGTCTCTTAATTATTTCATTTATTACTCATCTATTTATCTATCTATCAACAATTTGTTCATTGCATCTAATAGATATTTTTATTGTCTATCTTTTCGTATATACATGTATCAATTTATCTATTTCATAAGATGAAAAATGTCACTTTATATAATATATTTTTGACAAAATAGTAAAATATGACCAAAGTGTCTTTATTTATTCATTTATTACTAGTCTATTTTTCTATCTATGGAATCTTTGTTGATGGCATCTAATAGATAATTTTATTGTCTATCTTTTCGTATATACATGTATCAATTTATCTATTTCCTAAGATGAGACATTTCACTTTATATAATATATTTTTGACTAAAAATAGTAAAATATGACCAAAGTGTCCCAATTTTTTCGTTAATTACTCGTCTATTTATATATCTATCAACAATTTGTGATGGCATCTAATAGATAATCTTATCGTCTATCTTTTGGTATTTACTTGTATCTATTTATCTATTTCCTAAGATTCGAAAATTCACTTTATATAATATATTTTTGAATAGAAATAGTAAAATATGACAAAAGTGTCTTAATTATTTCATTTATTACTCATCTATTTATCTATCTATCGACAATTTGTTCATGGCATCTAATAGATAATTTTATTGTCTATTTTTTCGTATATACATGTATCAATTTATCGATTTCATTATATGAGAAATGTCACTTTATATAATATATTTTTTACTAAAAATTGTAAAATATGACCAAAGTGTCCCACTTTTTTCGTTAATTACTCGTCTATTTATCTATCTATCGACAATTTGTTGATGGCATCTAATAGATAACTTTATTGTCTATCTTTTGGTATATACATGTATCTATTTATCTATTTCCTAAGATGAGAAATTTCACTTTATATAATATATTTTTAACTAAAAATAGTAAAATATGACAAAAGTGTCTTAATTTTCTTGTTAATTACTCGTCTATTTATCTATCTATCGACAATTTGTTGATGGCATCTAATAGATATTTTATTGTCTATCTTTTCGTACATAAATGTATCAATTTATCTATTTCCTAAGATGTGAAATTTCACTTTATATAATATATTTTTGACTAAAAATAGTAAAATATGACCAAAGTGTCCCACTTTTTTCGTTAATTACTCGTCTATTTATCTATCTATCGACAATTTGTTGATGGCATCTAATAGATAATTGTATTGTCTATCTTTTGGTTTTTACATGTATCTATTTATATATTTCCTAAGATGAGAAATTTCACTTTATATATTATATTTTTGACAAAAAAATGTAAAATATGACCAAAGTGTCCCATTTCTTCATTAATTACTCGTCTATTTATCTATCTATCAACAATTTGTTCATGGCATCTATTAGATAATTTTATCGTCTATCTTTTGGTATATACATGTATCTATTTATCTATTTTTTAAAAGGAGAAATTTCACTTTATATAATATATTTTTGACTAAAAATTGTAAAATATGACAAAAGTCTCTTAATTATTTCATTTATTACTCATCTATTTATCTATCTATCAACAATTTGTTCATTGCATCTAATAGATATTTTTATTGTCTATCTTTTCGTATATACATGTATCAATTTATCTATTTCATAAGATGAAAAATGTCACTTTATATAATATATTTTTGACAAAATTGTAAAATATGACCAAAGTGTCTTTATTTATTCATTTATTACTAGTCTATTTTTCTATCTATGGAATCTTTGTTGATGGCATCTAATAGATAATTTTATTGTCTATCTTTTCGTATATACATGTATCAATTTATCTATTTCCTAAGATGAGACATTTCACTTTATATAATATATTTTTAACTAAAAATAGTAAAATATGACATAAGTGTCTTAATTTTCTTGTTAATTACTCATCTATTTATCTATTTATCGACAATTTGTTGATGGTATCTAATAGATAATTTTATTGTCTATATTTTGGTATTACATGTATCTATTTATATATTTCCTAAGATGAGAAATTTCACTTTATATAATATATTTTTGACTAAAAATTGTAAAATATGACAAAAATATCTTAATTGTTTCATTTATTACTCGTCTATTTATATATCAATTGACAATTTGTTGAAGGCATCTAATAGATAATTTTATTGTCTATCTTTTGGTATATACATATATCTATTTATCTATTCCCTAAGATGAGAAATTTTACTTTATATAATAAACTTTTGACTAAAAATAGTAAAATATGACCAAAGTGTCTTAATTGTTTCATTTATTACTCGTCTATTTATCTATCTATTGACAATTTGTTGATGGCATCTAATAGATAATTTTATTGTCTATCTTTTCGTATATACATGTATCAATTTATCTATTTCCTAGAATGAGAAATTTCACTTAATATAATATATTTTAGACTAAAAATTGTAAAATATGACATAAGTGTCTTAATTGTTTCATTTATTACTCGTCTATTTATCTATCTATTGACAATTTGTCGATGGCATCTAATAGATAATTTTATTGTCTATATTTTGGTATATGCATGTATCAATTTATCTATTTCCTCAGATTCGAAATTTTACCTTATATAATATATTTTTTACTAAAAATAGAAAAATATGACAAAAATGTCTTATTTTCTTTTTTATTACTCATCTATTTATCTTTCTTTCGACAATATGTTGATGGTATCTAATAGATAATTTTATTGTCTATCTTTTTGTATATACATGTATCAATTTATCTATTTCCTAAGATGAGAAATTTCACTTTATATGATATATTTTTGACTAAAAATAGTAAAATATGACCAAAGTGTCCCACTTTTTTCGTTAATTACTCGTCTATTTATCTATCTATCGACAATTTGTTGATGGCATCTAATAGATAATTTTATCATCTATCTTTTCGTATATACATGTATCAATTTATCTATTTCATAAGATGAGAAATTTTACTTTATATAATAAACTTTTGACTAAAAATTGTAAAATCTGACAAAAGTGTCTTAATTTATTCATTTATTACTCGTCTATTTATTTATCTATCGACAATTTGTTGATGGCATCTAATAGATAATTTTATTATCGATCTTTTGGTTTATACAAATATCGATTTATCTATTTCTTAAGATGAGAAATGTCACTTTATATATTTTTTTTTGACTAAAAATAGTAAAATATTACCAATGTGTCTTAATTATTTCGTTTATTACTCGTCTATTTACCTATCTATCAACAATTTGTTGATGTCATCTAATAAATAATTTAATCGTCTATCTTTTGGTATATACATGTATTATATTTATCTATTTCCTAATATGAGAAATTTCACTTATTATAATATATTTTTAACTAAAAATTGTAAAATATGACAAAATTGTCTTAATTGTTTCATTTATTACTCGTCTATTTATCTATATATTGACTTTTTGTTGATGGCATCTAATAGATAATTTTATTGTCTATCTTTTGGTTTTTTCATGTATCTATTTATCTATTTCCTAAGATGAGAAATTTCACTTCATATATTATATTTTTGACTAAAAATTGTAAAATATGACAAAAATGTCACACTTTTTTCGTTAATTACTCGTCTATTTATCTATCTATCAACAATTTGTTGATGGCATCTAATAGATAATTTTATCGTCTATCTTTTGGAATATACATGTATCAATTTATCTATTTCTTAAGATGAGAAATTTCACTTTACATAATATATTTTTGACTAAAAATAGTAAAATATGACCAAAGTGTCCCAATTTTTTCGTTAATTACTCGTCTATTTATATATCTATCAACAATTTGTGATGGCATCTAATAGATAATCTTATCGTCTATCTTTTGGTATTTACTTGTATCTATTTATCTATTTCCTAAGATTCGAAAATTCACTTTATATAATATATTTTTGAATAGAAATAGTAAAATATGACAAAAGTGTCTTAATTATTTCATTTATTACTCATCTATTTATCTATCTATCGACAATTTGTTCATGGCATCTAATAGATAATTTTATTGTCTATTTTTTCGTATATACATGTATCAATTTATCGATTTCATTATATGAGAAATGTCACTTTATATAATATATTTTTTACTAAAAATTGTAAAATATGACCAAAGTGTCCCACTTTTTTCGTTAATTACTCGTCTATTTATCTATCTATCGACAATTTGTTGATGGCATCTAATAGATAACTTTATTGTCTATCTTTTGGTATATACATGTATCTATTTATCTATTTCCTAAGATGAGAAATTTCACTTTATATAATATATTTTTAACTAAAAATAGTAAAATATGACAAAAGTGTCTTAATTTTCTTGTTAATTACTCGTCTATTTATCTATCTATCGACAATTTGTTGATGGCATCTAATAGATATTTTATTGTCTATCTTTTGGTATATACATGTATCTATTTATCTATTTCCTAAGATGAGAAATTTCACTTTATATAATATATTTTTAACTAAAAATAGTAAAATATGACAAAAGTGTCTTACTTTTCTTGTTTATTACTCATCTATTTATCTATCTATCGACAATTTGTTGATGGCATCTAATAGATAATTGTATTGTCTATCTTTTGGTTTTTACATGTATCTATTTATCTATTTCCTAAGATGAGAAATTTCACTTTATATATTATATTTTTGACAAAAAAATGTAAAATATGACCAAAGTGTCCCATTTCTTCATTAATTACTCGTCTATTTATCTATCTATCAACAATTTGTTTATGGCATCTATTAGATAATTTTATCGTCTATCTTTTGGTATATACATGTATCTATTTATCTATTTTTTAAGAGGAGAAATTTCACTTTATATAATATATTTTTGACTAAAAATTGTAAAATATGACAAGTGTCTTAATTATTTCATTTATTACTCATCTATTTATCTATCTATCGACAATTTGTTGATGGCATCTAATAGATAATTTTATTGTCTATCTTTTCGTATATACATGTATCAATTTATCTATTTCAAAAGATGAGAAATGTCACTTTATATAATATATTTTTGACTAAAAATTGTAAAATGTGACCAAAGTGTCCCACTTTTTTCGTTAATTACTCGTCCATTTATCTATCTATCGACAATTTGTTGATGGCATCTAATGGATAATTTTATTGTCATCTTTTTGTATATACATGTATCAATTTATCTATTTCCTAAGATGAGAAATTTCACTTTATATAATATATTTTTGACTAAAAATAGTAAAATATGACAAAAGTGTCTTAATTTTCTTGTTAATTACTCATCTATTTATCTATTTATCGACAATTTGTTGATGGTATCTAATAGATAATTTTATTGTCTATATTTTGGTATTTACATGTATCTATTTATATATTTCCTAAGATGAGAAATTTCACTTTATATAATATATTTTTGACTAAAAATTGTAAAATATGACAAAAATGTCTTAATTGTTTCATTTATTACTCGTCTATTTATATATCAATTGACAATTTGTTGATGGCATCTAATAGATAATTTTATTGTCTATCTTTTGGTATATACATATATCTATTTATCTATTCCCTAAGATGAGAAATTTTACTTTATATAATAAACTTTTGACTAAAAATAGTAAAATATGACCAAAGTGTCTTAATTGTTTCATTTATTACTCGTCTATTTATCTATCTATTGACAATTTGTTGATGGCATCTAATAGATAATTTTATTGTCTATCTTTTCGTATATACATGTATCAATTTATCTATTTCCTAGAATGAGAAATTTCACTTAATATAATATATTTTAGACTAAAAATTGTAAAATATGACATAAGTGTCTTAATTGTTTCATTTATTACTCGTCTATTTATCTATCTATTGACAATTTGTTGATGGCATCTAATAGATAATTTTATTGTCTATATTTTGGTATATGCATGTATCAATTTATCTATTTCCTCAGATTCGAAATTTTACCTTATATAATATATTTTTTACTAAAAATAGAAAAATATGACAAAAATGTCTTATTTTCTTTTTTATTACTCATCTATTTATCTTTCTTTCGACAATATGTTGATGGTATCTAATAGATAATTTTATTGTCTATCTTTTTGTATATACATATATCAATTTATCTATTTCCTAAGATGAGAAATTTCACTTTATATAATATATTTTTGACTAAAAATAGTAAAATATGACCAAAGTGTCCAGTTTTTTCGTTAATTACTCGTCTATGTATCTATCTATCGACAATTTGTTGATGGCATCTAATAGATAATTTTATTGTCTATCTTTTGGTATATACATGTATCTATTTATCTATTTCCTAAGATGAGAAATTTCACTTTATATAATATATTTTTTTACTAAAAATTGTAAAATATGACAAAAGTGTCTTACTTTTCTTGTTTATTACTCATCTATTTATCTAGCTATCGACAATTTGTTGATGGCATCTAATAGATAATTGTATTGTCTATCTTTTGGTTTTTACATGTATCTATTTATCTATTTCTTAAGATGAGAAAATTCACTTTATATATTATATTTTTGACAAAAAAATGTAAAATATGACCAAAGTGTCCCATTTCTTCATTAATTACTCGTCTATTTATCTATCTATCAACTATTTGTTTGTGGCATCTATTAGATAATTTTATCGTCTATCTTTTGGTATATACATGTATCTATTTATCTATTTTTTAAGAGGAGAAATTTCACTTTATATAATATATTTTTGACTAAAAATTGTAAAATATGACAAGTGTCTTAATTATTTCATTTATTACTCATCTATTTATCTATCTATCGACAATTTGTTGATGGCATCTAATAGATAATTTTATTGTCTATCTTTTCGTATATACATGTATCAATTTATCTATTTCATAAGATGAGAAATTTCACTTTATATAATATATTTTTGACTAAAAATTGTAAAATGTGACCAAAGTGTCCCACTTTTTTCGTTAATTACTCGTCTATTTATTTATCTATCGACAATTTGTTGATGGCATCTAATGAATAATTTTATTGTCAATCTTTTTGTATATACATGTATCAATTTATCTATTTCCTAAGATGAGAAATTTCACTTTATATAATATATTTTTGACTAAAAATAGTAAAATATGACAAAAGTGTCTTAATTTTCTTGTTAATTACTCATCTATTTATCTATTTATCGACAATTTGTTGATGGTATCTAATAGATAATTTTATTGTCTATATTTTGGTATTTACATGTATCTATTTATATATTTCCTAAGATGAGAAATTTCACTTTATATAATATATTTTTGACTAAAAATTGTAAAATATGACAAAAATGTCTTAATTGTTTCATTTATTACTCGTCTATTTATCTATCAATTGACAATTTGTTGATGGCATCTAATAGATAATTTTATTGTCTATTTTTTGGTATATACATATATATATTTATCTATTTCCTAAGATGAGAATTTCCACTTTATATAATATATTTTTAACTAAAATAGTAAAATATGACAAAAGTGTCTTAATTTTCTTGTTTATTACTCATCTATTTATCTATTTATCGACAATTTGTTGATGGCAACTAATAGATAATTTTATTGTCTATATTTTGGTATTTACATGTATCTATTTATATATTTCCTAAGATGAGAAATTTCACTTTATATAATATATTTTTGACTAAAAATTGTAAAATATGACAAAAATGTCTTAATTGTTTCATTTATTACTCGTCTATTTATCTATCAATCGACAATTTGTTGATGGCATCTAATAGATAATTTTATTGTCTATTTTTTGGTATATACATGTATCTATTTATCTATTTTCTAAGATGAGATATTTCACTTTATATAATATATTTTTAACTAAAATAGTAAAATATGACAAAAGTGTCTTAATTTTCTTGTTTATTACTCGTCTATTTATCTATTTATCGACAATTTGTTGATGGCATCTAATAGATAATTTTATGGTCTATCATTTGGTCTATACATATATGTATTTATCTTATTCCTAAGATTTGAAATTTCACTTTATATATTATATTTTTGACTAAAAATTGTAAAATATTACCAAAGTGTCCCATTTCTTCATTAATTACTCGTCTATTTATCTATCTATCAACAATTTGTTGATGGCATCTATTAGATAATTTTATCGTCTATCTTTTGGTATATACATGTATCTATTTATCTATTTTTTATGATGAGAAATTTCACTTTATATAATATATTTTTGACTAAAAATAGTAAAATATGACAAAAGTGTCTTAATTTTCTTGTTAATTACTCATCTATTTATCTATTTATCGACAATTTGTTGATGGCATCTAATAGATAATTTTATTGTCTATCTTTGGTATATACATATATATATTTATCTATTTCCTAAGATGAGAATTTCCACTTTATATAATATATTTTTGACTAAAAATAGTAAAATATGACCAAAGTGTCCCACTTTTTTCGTTAATTTCCCGTCTATTTATCTATCTATCGACAATTTGTTGATGGCATCTAATAGATAATTTTATTGTCTATCTTTTGGTATATACATGTATCTATTTATCTATTTCCTAAGATGAGAAATTTCACTTTATATAATATATTTTTTACTAAAAATAGTAAAATATGACAAAAGTGTCTTAATTTTCTTGTTAATTACTCGTCTATTTATCTATTTATCGACAATTTGTTGATGGCACCTAATAGATAATTTTATTGTCTATCGTTTGGTTTATACATGTATCTATTTATATATTTCCTAAGATGAGAAATTTCATTTTATATAATATATTTTTGACTAAAAATGGTAAAATATGACAAAAATGTCTTAATTTAATCATTTAGTACTCGGCTATTTGTCTATCTATTGAAAGTTTGTTGATGGCATCTAATAGATAATTCTATTGTCTATCTTTTGGTATATACATATATATATATATATTTATCTATTTCCTAAAATAAGAATTTCCACTTTATATAATATATTTTTGACTAAAAATAGTAAAATATGACCAAAGTGTCCCACTTTTTTCGTTAATTACTCGTCTATTTATCTATCTATCGACAATTTGTTGATGGCATTTAATAGATAATTGTATTGTCTATCTTTTGGTTTTTACATGTATATATTTATATATTTCCTAAGATGAGAAATTTCACTTTATATATTATATTTTTGACAAAAAAATGTAAAATATGACCAAAGTGTCCCATTTCTTCATTAATTACTCGTCTATTTATCTATCTATCAACAATTTGTTCATGGCATCTATTAGATAATTTTATCGTCTATCTTTTGGTATATACATGTATCTATTTATCTATTTTTTAAGAGGAGAAATTTCACTTTATATAATATATTTTTGACTAAAAATTGTAAAATATGACAAAAGTCTCTTAATTATTTCATTTATTACTCATCTATTTATCTATCTATCAACAATTTGTTCATTGCATCTAATAGATATTTTTATTGTCTATCTTTTCGTATATACATGTATCAATTTATCTATTTCATAAGATGAAAAATGTCACTTTATATAATATATTTTTGACAAAATTGTAAAATATGACCAAAGTGTCTTTATTTATTCATTTATTACTCGTCTATTTTTCTATCTATGGAATCTTTGTTGATGGCATCTAATAGATAATTTTATTGTCTATCTTTTCGTTTATACATGTATCAATTTATCTATTTCCTAAGATGAGAAATTTCACTTTATATAATATATTTTTAACTAAAAATAGTAAAATATGACATAAGTGTCTTAATTTTCTTGTTAATTACTCATCTATTTATCTATTTATCGACAATTTGTTGATGGCATCTAATAGATAATTTTATTGTGTATATTTTGGTATTTACATATATGTATTTATCTTATTCCTAAGATTCGAAATTTCACTTTATATATTATATTTTTGACTAAAAATTGTAAAATATGACTAAAATGTCACATTTTTTCGTTGATTACTCGTCTATTTATCTATCTATCAACAATTTGTTGATGGCATCTATTAGATAATTTTATCGTCTATCTTTTGGTATATACATGTATCTATTTATCTATTTTTTATGATGAGAAATTTCACTTTATATAATATATTTTTTACTAAAAATAGTAAAATATGACCAAAGTGTCTTAATTTTCTTGTTAATTACTCGTCTATTTATCTATTTATCGACAATTTGTTGATGGCATCTAATAGATAATTTTATTGTCTATCGTTTGGTTTATACATGTATCTATTTATATATTTCCTAAGATGAGAAATTTCATTTTATATAATATATTTTTGACTAAAAATGGTAAAATATGACAAAAATGTCTTAATTTAATCATTTAGTACTCGGCTATTTATCTATCTATTGAAAGTTTGTTGATGGCATCTAATAGATAATTCTATTGTCTATCTTTTGGTATATACATATATATATATATTTATCTATTTCCTAAAATAAGAATTTCCACTTTATATAATATATTTTTGACTAAAAATAGTAAAATATGACCAAAGTGTCCCACTTTTTTCGTTAATTACTCGTCTATTTATCTATCTATTGACAATTTGTTGATGGTATCTAATAGATAATTTTATTGTCTATCTTTTGGTATATACATGTATCTATTTATCTATTTTTTATGATGAGAAATTTCACTTTATATAATATATTTTTTACTAAAAATAGTAAAATATGACAAAAGTGTCTTAATTTTCTTGTTAATTACTCATCTATTTATCTATTTATCGACAATTTGTTGATGGCATCTAATAGATAATTTTATTGTCTATATTTTGGTATTTACATGTATCTATTTATCTATTTCCTAAGATGAGAAATTTCACTTTATATAATATATTTTTAACTAAAAATAGTAAAATATGACAAAAGTGTCTTAATTTTCTTGTTACTTACTCATCTATTTATCTATTTATCGAGAATTTGTTGGTGGCATCTAATAGATAATTGTATTGTGTATATTTTGGTATTTACATGTATCTATTTATCTATTTCCTAAGATGAGAAATTTCACTTTATATAATATATTTTTTACTAAAAATTGTAAAATATGACAAAAATGTCTTAATTGTTTCATTTATTACTCGTCTATTTATATATCAATTGACAATTTGTTGATGGCATCTAATAGATAATTTTATTGTCTATCTTTTGGTATATACATATATCTATTTATATATTCCCTAAGATGAGAAATTTTACTTTATATAATAAACTTTTGACTAAAAATAGTAAAATATGACCAAAGTGTCTTAATTGTTTCATTTATTACTCGTCTATTTATCTATCTATAGACAATTTGTTGATGGCATCTAATAGATAATTTTATTGTCTATATTTTGGTATATGCATGTATCAATTTATCTATTTCCTCAGATTCGAAATTTTACCTTATATAATATATTTTTTACTAAAAATAGAAAAATATGACAAAAATGTCTTATTTTCTTTTTTATTACTCATCTATTTATCTTTCTTTCGACAATATGTTGATGGTATCTAATAGATAATTTTATTGTCTATCTTTTTGTATATACATATATCAATTTATCTATTTCCTAAGATGAGAAATTTCACTTTATATAATATATTTTTGACTAAAAATAGTAAAATATGACCAAAGTGTCCAGTTTTTTCGTTAATTACTCGTCTATGTATCTATCTATCGACAATTTGTTGATGGCATCTAATAGATAATTTTACTGTCTATCTTTTGGTATATACATGTATCTATTTATCTATTTCCTAAGATGAGAAATTTCACTTTATATAATATATTTTTTTACTAAAAATTGTAAAATATGACAAAAGTGTCTTACTTTTCTTGTTTATTACTCATCTATTTATCTATCTATCGACAATTTGTTGATGGCATCTAATAGATAATTGTATTGTCCATCTTTTGGTTTTTACATGTATCTATTTATCTATTTCCTAAGATGAGAAATTTCACTTTATATATTATATTTTTGACAAAAAAATGTAAAATATGACCAAAGTGTCCCATTTCTTCATTAATTACTCGTCTATTTATCTATCTATCAACAATTTGTTTATGGCATCTATTAGATAATTTTATCGTCTATCTTTTGGTATATACATGTATCTATTTATCTATTTTTTAAAAGGAGAAATTTTACTTTATATAATATATTTTTGACTAAAAATTGTAAAATATGACAAGTGTCTTAATTATTTCATTTATTACTCATCTATTTATCTATCTATCGACAATTTGTTGATGGCATCTAATAGATAATTTTATTGTCTATCTTTTCGTATATACATGTATCAATTTATCTATTTCATAAGATGAGAAATTTCACTTTATATAATATATTTTTGACTAAAAATTGTAAAATGTGACCAAAGTGTCCCACTTTTTTCGTTAATTACTCGTCTATTTATCTATCTATCGACAATTTGTTGATGGTATCTAATAGATAATTTTATTGTCTATCTTTTTGTATATACATGTATCAATTTATCTATTTCCTAAGATGAGAAATTTCACTTTATATAATATATTTTTGACTAAAAATAGTAAAATATGACAAAAGTGTCTTAATTTTCTTGTTAATTACTCATCTATTTATATATTTATCGACAATTTGTTGATGGCATCTAATAGATAATTTTATTGTCTATATTTTGGTATTTACATGTATCTATTTATCTATTTCCTAAGATGAGAAATTTCACTTTATATAATATATTTTTAACTAAAAATAGTAAAATATGACAAAAGTGTCTTAATTTTCTTGTTACTTACTCATCTATTTATCTATTTATCGAGAATTTGTTGGTGGCATCTAATAGATAATTGTATTGTGTATATTTTGGTATTTACATGTATCTATTTATCTATTTCCTAAGATGAGAAATTTCACTTTATATAATATATTTTTTACTAAAAATTGTAAAATATGACAAAAATGTCTTAATTGTTTCATTTATTACTCGTCTATTTATATATCAATTGACAATTTGTTGATGGCATCTAATAGATAATTTTATTGTCTATCTTTTGGTATATACATATATCTATTTATATATTCCCTAAGATGAGAAATTTTACTTTATATAATAAACTTTTGACTAAAAATAGTAAAATATGACCAAAGTGTCTTAATTGTTTCATTTATTACTCGTCTATTTATCTATCTATTGACAATTTGTTGATGGCATCTAATAGATAATTTTATTGTCTATATTTTGGTATATGCATGTATCAATTTATCTATTTCCTCAGATTCGAAATTTTACCTTATATAATATATTTTTTACTAAAAATAGAAAAATATGACAAAAATGTCTTATTTTCTTTTTTATTACTCATCTATTTATCTTTCTTTCGACAATATGTTGATGGTATCTAATAGATAATTTTATTGTCTATCTTTTTGTATATACATATATCAATTTATCTATTTCCTAAGATGAGAAATTTCACTTTATATAATATATTTTTGACTAAAAATAGTAAAATATGACCAAAGTGTCCAGTTTTTTCGTTAATTACTCGTCTATGTATCTATCTATCGACAATTTGTTGATGGCATCTAATAGATAATTTTACTGTCTATCTTTTGGTATATACATGTATCTATTTATCTATTTCCTAAGATGAGAAATTTCACTTTATATAATATATTTTTTTACTAAAAATTGTAAAATATGACAAAAGTGTCTTACTTTTCTTGTTTATTACTCATCTATTTATCTATCTATCGACAATTTGTTGATGGCATCTAATAGATAATTGTATTGTCCATCTTTTGGTTTTTACATGTATCTATTTATCTATTTCCTAAGATGAGAAATTTCACTTTATATATTATATTTTTGACAAAAAAATGTAAAATATGACCAAAGTGTCCCATTTCTTCATTAATTACTCGTCTATTTATCTATCTATCAACAATTTGTTTATGGCATCTATTAGATAATTTTATCGTCTATCTTTTGGTATATACATGTATCTATTTATCTATTTTTTAAGAGGAGAAATTTCACTTTATATAATATATTTTTGACTAAAAATTGTAAAATATGACAAGTGTCTTAATTATTTCATTTATTACTCATCTATTTATCTATCTATCGACAATTTGTTGATGGCATCTAATAGATAATTTTATTGTCTATCTTTTCGTATATACATGTATCAATTTATCTATTTCATAAGATGAGAAATTTCACTTTATATAATATATTTTTGACTAAAAATTGTAAAATGTGACCAAAGTGTCCCACTTTTTTCGTTAATTACTCGTCTATTTATCTATCTATCGACAATTTGTTGATGGCATCTAATGGATAATTTTATTGTCAATCTTTTTGTATATACATGTATCAATTTATCTATTTCCTAAGATGAGAAATTTCACTTTATATAATATATTTTTGACTAAAAATAGTAAAATATGACAAAAGTGTCTTAATTTTCTTGTTATTTACTCATCTATTTATCTATTTATCGACAATTTGTTGATGGTATCTAATAGATAATTTTATTGTCTATATTTTGGTATTTACATGTATCTATTTATATATTTCCTAAGATGAGAAATTTCACTTTATATAATATATTTTTGACTAAAAATTGTAAAATATGACAAAAATGTCTTAATTGTTTCATTTATTACTCGTCTATTTATATATCAACTGACAATTTGTTGATGGCATCTAATAGATAATTTTATTGTCTATCTTTTGGTATATACATATATCTATTTATCTATTCCCTAAGATGAGAAATTTTACTTTATATAATAAACTTTTGACTAAAAATAGTAAAATATGACCAAAGTGTCTTAATTGTTTCATTTATTACTCGTCTATTTATCTATCTATTGACAATTTGTTGATGGCATCTAATAGATAATTTTATTGTCTATCTTTTCGTATATACATGTATCAATTTATCTGTTTCCTAGAATGAGAAATTTCACTTAATATAATATATTTTAGACTAAAAATTGTAAAATATGACATAAGTGTCTTAATTGTTTCATTTATTACTCGTCTATTTATCTATCTATTGACAATTTGTCGATGGCATCTAATAGATAATTTTATTGTCTATATTTTGGTATATGCATGTATCAATTTATCTATTTCCTCAGATTCGAAATTTTACCTTATATAATATATTTTTTACTAAAAATAGAAAAATATGACAAAAATGTCTTATTTTCTTTTTTATTACTCATCTATTTATCTTTCTTTCGACAATATGTTGATGGTATCTAATAGATAATTTTATTGTCTATCTTTTTGTATATACATATATCAATTTATCTATTTCCTAAGATGAGAAATTTCACTTTATATAATATATTTTTGACTAAAAATAGTAAAATATGACCAAAGTGTCCAGTTTTTTCGTTAATTACTCGTCTATGTATCTATCTATCGACAATTTGTTGATGGCATCTAATAGATAATTTTACTGTCTATCTTTTGGTATATACATGTATCTATTTATCTATTTCCTAAGATGAGAAATTTCACTTTATATAATATATTTTTTTACTAAAAATTGTAAAATATGACAAAAGTGTCTTACTTTTCTTGTTTATTACTCATCTATTTATCTATCTATCGACAATTTGTTGATGGCATCTAATAGATAATTGTATTGTCTATCTTTTGGTTTTTACATGTATCTATTTATCTATTTCCTAAGATGAGAAATTTCACTTTATATATTATATTTTTGACAAAAAAATGTAAAATATGACCAAAGTGTCCCATTTCTTCATTAATTACTCATCTATTTATCTATCTATCGACAATTTGTTGATGGCATCTAATAGATAATTTTATTGTCTATCTTTTGGTATATACATGTATCAATTTATCTATTTCCTAAGATGAGAAATTTCACTTTATACAATATATTTTTGACTAAAAATTGTAAAATGTGACCAAAGTGTCCCACTTTTTTCGTTAATTACTCGTCTATTTATCTATCTATCGACAATTTGTTGATGGCATCTAATGGATAATTTTATTGTCAATCTTTTTGTATATACATGTATCAATTTATCTATTTCCTAAGATGAGAAATTTCACTTTATATAATATATTTTTGACTAAAAATAGTAAAATATGACAAAAGTGTCTTAATTTTCTTGTTAATTACTCATCTATTTATCTATTTATCGACAATTTGTTGATGGTATCTAATAGATAATTTTATTGTCTATATTTTGGTATTTACATGTATCTATTTATATATTTCCTAAGATGAGAAATTTCACTTTATATAATATATTTTTGACTAAAAATTGTAAAATATGACAAAAATGTCTTAATTGTTTCATTTATTACTCGTCTATTTATATATCAATTGACAATTTGTTGATGGCATCTAATAGATAATTTTATTGTCTATCTTTTGGTATATACATATATCTATTTATCTATTCCCTAAGATGAGAAATTTTACTTTATATAATAAACTTTTGACTAAAAATAGTAAAATATGACCAAAGTGTCTTAATTGTTTCATTTATTACTCGTCTATTTATCTATCTATTGACAATTTGTTGATGGCATCTAATAGATAATTTTATTGTCTATCTTTTCGTAAATACATGTATCAATTTATCTATTTCCTAGAATGAGAAATTTCACTTAATATAATATATTTTAGACTAAAAATTGTAAAATATGACATAAGTGTCTTAATTGTTTCATTTATTACTCGTCTATTTATCTATCTATTGACAATTTGTTGATGGCATCTAATAGATAATTTTATTGTCTATATTTTGGTATATGCATGTATCAATTTATCTATTTCCTCAGATTCGAAATTTTACCTTATATAATATATTTTTTACTAAAAATAGAAAAATATGACAAAAATGTCTTATTTTCTTTTTTATTACTCATCTATTTATCTTTCTTTCGACAATATGTTGATGGTATCTAATAGATAATTTTATTGTCTATCTTTTTGTATATACATATATCAATTTATCTATTTCCTAAGATGAGAAATTTCACTTTATATAATATATTTTTGACTAAAAATAGTAAAATATGACCAAAGTGTCCAGTTTTTTCGTTAATTACTCGTCTATGTATCTATCTATCGACAATTTGTTGATGGCATCTAATAGATAATTTTATTGTCTATCTTTTGGTATATACATGTATCTATTTATCTATTTCCTAAGATGAGAAATTTCACTTTATATAATATATTTTTTTACTAAAAATTGTAAAATATGACAAAAGTGTCTTACTTTTCTTGTTTATTACTCATCTATTTATCTATCTATCGACAATTTGTTGATGGCATCTAATAGATAATTGTATTGTCTATCTTTCGGTTTTTACATGTATCTATTTATCTATTTCCTAAGATGAGAAAATTCACTTTATATATTATATTTTTGACAAAAAAATGTAAAATATGACCAAAGTGTCCCATTTCTTCATTAATTACTCGTCTATTTATCTATCTATCAACAATTTGTTTATGGCATCTATTAGATAATTTTATCGTCTATCTTTTGGTATATACATGTATCTATTTATCTATTTATTAAGAGGAGAAATTTCACTTTATATAATATATTTTTGACTAAAAATTGTAAAATATGACAAGTGTCTTAATTATTTCATTTATTACTCATCTATTTATCTATCTATCGACAATTTGTTGATGGCATCTAATAGATAATTTTATTGTCTATCTTTTCGTATATACATGTATCAATTTATCTATTTCATAAGATGAGAAATTTCACTTTATATAATATATTTTTGACTAAAAATTGTAAAATGTGACCAAAGTGTCCCACTTTTTTCGTTAATTACTCGTCTATTTATTTATCTATCGACAATTTGTTGATGGCATCTAATGGATAATTTTATTGTCAATCTTTTTGTATATACATGTATCAATTTATCTATTTCCTAAGATGAGAAATTTCACTTTATATAATATATTTTTGACTAAAAATAGTAAAATATGACAAAAGTGTCTTAATTTTCTTGTTAATTACTCATCTATTTATCTATTTATCGACAATTTGTTGATGGTATCTAATAGATAATTTTATTGTCTATATTTTGGTATTTACATGTATCTATTTATATATTTCCTAAGATGAGAAATTTCACTTTATATAATATATTTTTGACTAAAAATTGTAAAATATGACAAAAATGTCTTAATTGTTTCATTTATTACTCGTCTATTTATCTATCAATTGACAATTTGTTGATGGCATCTAATAGATAATTTTATTGTTTATTTTTTGGTATATACATGTATCTATTTATCTATTTCCTAAGACGAGATATTTCACTTTATATAATATATTTTTAACTAAAATAGTAAAATATGACAAAAGTGTCTTAATTTTCTTGTTTATTACTCATCTATTTATCTATTTATCGACAATTTGTTGATGGCATCTAATAGATAATTTTATTGTCTATATTTTGGTATTTACATGTATCTATTTATATATTTCCTAAGATGAGAAATTTCACTTTATATAATATATTTTTGACTAAAAATTGTAAAATATGACAAAAATGTCTTAATTGTTTCATTTATTACTCGTCTATTTATCTATCAATTGACAATTTGTTGATGGCATCTAATAGATAATTTTATTGTCTATTTTTTGGTATATACATGTATCTATTTATCTATTTTCTAAGATGAGATATTTCACTTTATATAATATATTTTTAACTAAAATAGTAAAATATGACAAAAGTGTCTTAATTTTCTTGTTTATTACTCGTCTATTTATCTATTTATCGACAATTTGTTGATGGCATCTAATAGATAATTTTATTGTCTATCATTTGGTCTATACATATATGTATTTATCTTATTCCTAAGATTTGAAATTTCACTTTATATATTATATTTTTGACTAAAAATTGTAAAATATTACCAAAGTGTCCCATTTCTTCATTAATTACTCGTCTATTTATCTATCTATCAACAATTTGTTGATGGCATCTATTAGATAATTTTATCGTCTATCTTTTGGTATATACATGTATCTATTTATCTATTTTTTATGATGAGAAATTTCACTTTATATAATATATTTTTGACTAAAAATAATAAAATATGACAAAAGTGTCTTAATTTTCTTGTTAATTACTCATCTATTTATCTATTTATCGACAATTTGTTGATGGCATCTAATAGATAATTTTATTGTCTATCTTTGGTATATACATATATATATATTTATCTATTTCCTAAGATGAGAATTTCCACTTTATATAATATATTTTTGACTAAAAATAGTAAAATATGACCAAAGTGTCCCACTTTTTTCGTTAATTTCCCGTCTATTTATCTATCTATCGACAATTTGTTGATGGCATCTAATAGATAATTTTATTGTCTATCTTTTGGTATATACATGTATCTATTTATCTATTTCCTAAGATGAGAAATTTCACTTTATATAATATATTTTTAACTAAAAATAGTAAAATATGACAAAAATATCTTAATTTTCTTGTTAATTACTCTTCTATTTATCTATTTATCGACAATTTTTTGATGGCATCTAATAGATAATTTTATTGTCTATCGTTTGGTTAATACATGTATCTATTTATCTTATTCCTAAGATGAGAAATTTCACTTTATATATTATATTTTTGACTAAAAATTGTAAAATATGACAAGTGTCTTAATTATTTCATTTATTACTCAACTATTTATCTATCTATCGACAATTTGTTAATGGCATCTAATAGATAATTTTATTGTCTATCTTTTCGTATATACATGTATCAATTTATCTATTTCATAAGATGAGAAATGTCACTTTATATAATATATTTTTGACAAAATTGTAAAATATAACCAAAGTGTCTTTATTTATTCATTTATTACTCGTCTATTTATCTATCTATGGAAAATTTGTTGATGACATCTAATAGATAATTTTATTGTCTATCTTTTCGTATATACATGTATCAATTTATCTATTTCCTAAGATGAGAAATTTCACTTTATATAATATATTTTTGACTAAAAATAGTAAAATATGACCAAAGTGTCCGAATTTTTTGTTAATTACTCGTCTATTTATCTATCTATCGACAATTTGTTGATGGCATCTAATAGATAATTTTATTGTCTATCTTTTGGTATATACATGTATCTATTTATCTATTTCCTAAGATGAGAAATTTCACTTTATATATATATTTTTGACAAAAAAATGTAAAATATGACCAAAGTGTCCCATTTCTTCATTAATTACTCGTCTATTTATCTATCTATCAACAATTTGTTTATGGCATCTATTAGATAATTTTATCGTCTATCTTTTGGTATATACATGTATCTATTTATCTATTTTTTATGAGGAGAAATTTCACTTTATATAATATATTTTTGACTAAAAATTGTAAAATATGACAAGTGTCTTAATTATTTCATTTATTACTCATCTATTTATCTATCTATCGACAATTTGTTGATGGCATCTAATAGATAATTTTATTGTCTATCTTTTCGTATATACATGTATCAATTTATCTATTTCATAAGATGAGAAATTTCACTTTATATAATATATTTTTGACTAAAAATTGTAAAATGTGACCAAAGTGTCCCACTTTTTTCGTTAATTACTCGTCTATTTATCTATCTATCGACAATTTGTTGATGGCATCTAATGGATAATTTTATTGTCAATTTTTTTGTATATACATGTATCAATTTATCTATTTCCTAAGATGAGAAATTTCACTTTATATAATATATTTTTGACTAAAAATAGTAAAATATGACAAAAGTGTCTTAATTTTCTTGTTATTTACTCATCTATTTATCTATTTATCGACAATTTGTTGATGGTATCTAATAGATAATTTTATTGTCTATATTTTGGTATTTACATGTATCTATTTATATATTTCCTAAGATGAGAAATTTCACTTTATATAATATATTTTTGACTAAAAATTGTAAAATATGACAAAAATGTCTTAATTGTTTCATTTATTACTCGTCTATTTATATATCAATTGACAATTTGTTGATGGCATCTAATAGATAATTTTATTGTCTATCTTTTGGTATATACATATATCTATTTATCTATTCCCTAAGATGAGAAATTTTACTTTATATAATAAACTTTTGACTAAAAATAGTAAAATATGACCAAAGTGTCTTAATTGTTTCATTTATTACTCGTCTATTTATCTATCTATTGACAATTTGTCGATGGCATCTAATAGATAATTTTATTGTCTATATTTTGGTATATGCATGTATCAATTTATCTATTTTCTCAGATTCGAAATTTTACCTTATATAATATATTTTTTACTAAAAATTGAAAAAATATGACAAAAATGTCTTATTTTCTTTTTTATTACTCATCTATTTATCTTTCTTTCGACAATATGTTGATGGTATCTAATAGATAATTTTATTGTCTATCTTTTTATATATACATATATCAATTTATCTATTTCCTAAGATGAGAAATTTCACTTTATATAATATATTTTTGACTAAAAATAGTAAAATATGACCAAAGTGTCCAGTTTTTTCGTTAATTACTCGTCTATGTATCTATCTATCGACAATTTGTTGATGGCATCTAATAGATAATTTTATTGTCTATCTTTTGGTATATACATGTATCTATTTATCTATTTCCTAAGATGAGAAATTTCACTTTATATAATATATTTTTTTACTAAAAATTGTAAAATATGACAAAAGTGTCTTACTTTTCTTGTTTATTACTCATCTATTTATCTATCTATCGACAATTTGTTGATGGCATCTAATAGATAATTGTATTGTCTATCTTTTGGTTTTTACATGTATCTATTTATCTATTTCCTAAGATGAGAAAATTCACTTTATATATTATATTTTTGACAAAAAAATGTAAAATATGACCAAAGTGTCCCATTTCTTCATTAATTACTCGTCTATTTATCTATCTATCAACAATTTGTTTATGGCATCTATTAGATAATTTTATCGTCTATCTTTTGGTATATACATGTATCTATTTATCTATTTTTTAAGAGGAGAAATTTCACTTTATATAATATATTTTTGACTTAAAATTGTAAAATATGACAAGTGTCTTAATTATTTCATTTATTACTCATCTATTTATCTATCTATCGACAATTTGTTGATGGCATCTAATAGATAATTTTATTGTCTATCTTTTCGTATATACATGTATCAATTTATCTATTTCATAAGATGAGAAATTTCACTTTATATAATATATTTTTGACTAAAAATTGTAAAATGTGACCAAAGTGTCCCACTTTTTTCGTTAATTACTCGTCTATTTATCTATCTATCGACAATTTGTTGATGGCATCTAATGGATAATTTTATTGTCAATCTTTTTGTATATACATGTATCAATTTATCTATTTCCTAAGATGAGAAATTTCACTTTATATAATATATTTTTGACTAAAAATAGTAAAATATGACAAAAGTGTCTTAATTTTCTTGTTAATTACTCATCTATTTATCTATTTATCGACAATTTGTTGATGGTATCTAATAGATAATTTTATTGTCTATATTTTGGTATTTACATGTATCTATTTATATATTTCCTAAGATGAGAAATTTCACTTTATATAATATATTTTTGACTAAAATTGTAAAATATGACAAAAATGTCTTAATTGTTTCATTTATTACTCGTCTATTTATCTATCAATTGACAATTTGTTGATGGCATCTAATAGATAATTTTATTGTCTATTTTTTGGTATATACATGTATCTATTTATCTATTTCCTAAGATGAGATATTTCACTTTATATAATATATTTTTAACTAAAATAGTAAAATATGACAAAAGTGTCTTAATTTTCTTGTTTATTACTCATCTATTTATCTATTTATCGACAATTTGTTGATGGCATCTAATAGATAATTTTATTGTCTATATTCTGGTATTTACATGTATCTATTTATATATTTCCTAAGATGAGAAATTTCACTTTATATAATATATTTTTGACTAAAAATTGTAAAATATGACAAAAATGTCTTAATTGTTTCATTTATTACTCATCTATTTATCTATCAATTGACAATTTGTTGATGGCATCTAATAGATAATTTTATTGTCTATTTTTTGGTATATACATGTATCTATTTATCTATTTTCTAAGATGAGATATTTCACTTTATATAATATATTTTTAACTAAAATAGTAAAATATGACAAAAGTGTCTTAATTTTCTTGTTTATTACTCGTCTATTTATCTATTTATCGACAATTTGTTGATGGCATCTAATAAATAATTTTATTGTCTATCATTTGGTCTATACATATATGTATTTATCTTATTCCTAAGATTTGAAATTTCACTTTATATATTATATTTTTGACTAAAAATTGTAAAATATTACCAAAGTCTCCCATTTCTGCATTAATTACTCGTCTATTTATCTATCTATCAACAATTTGTTGATTGCATCTATTAGATAATTTTATCGTCTATCTTTTGGTATATACATGTATCTATTTATCTATTTTTTATGATGAGAAATTTCACTTTATATAATATATTTTTGATTAAAAATAGTAAAATATGAAAAAAAATATCTTAATTTTCTTGTTAATTACTCTTCTATTTATCGACAATTTTTTGATGGCATCTAATAGATAATTTTATTGTCTATCGTTTGGTTTAAACATGTATCTATTTATCTTATTCCTAAGATGAGAAATTTCACTTTATATATTATATTTTTGACTAAAAATTGTAAAATATGACAAGTGTCTTAATTATTTCATTTATTACTCAACTATTTATCTATCTATCGACAATTTGTTAATGGCATCTAATAGATAATTTTATTGTCTATCTTTTCGTATATACATGTATCAATTTATCTATTTCATAAGATGAGAAATGTCACTTTATATAATATATTTTTGACAAAATTGTAAAATATAACCAAAGTGTCTTTATTTATTCATTTATTACTCGTCTATTTATCTATATATGGAAAATTTGTTGATGACATCTAATAGATAATTTTATTGTCTATCTTTTCGTATATACATGTATCAATTTATCTATTTCCTAAGATGAGAAATTTCACTTTATATAATATATTTTTGACTAAAAATAGTAAAATATGACCAAAGTGTCCGAATTTTTTGTTAATTACTCGTCTATTTATCTATCTATCGACAATTTGTTGATGGCATCTAATAGATAATTTTATTGTCTATCTTTTGGTATATACATGTATCTATTTATCTATTTCCTAAGATGAGAAATTTCACTTTATATAATATATTTTTTACTAAAAATTGTAAAATATTACAAAAGTGTCTTACTTTTCTTGTTTATTACTCATCTATTTATCTATCTATCGACAATTTGTTGTTGGCATCTAATAGATACTTGTATTGTCTATCTTTTGGTTTTTACATGTATCTATTTATCTATTTCCTAAGATGAGAAATTTCACTTTATATATTATATTTTTGACAAAAAAATGTAAAATATGACCAAAGTGTCCCATTTCTTCATTAATTACTCGTCTATCTATCAACAATTTGTTCATGGCATCTATTAGATAATTTTATCGTCTATCTGTTGGTATATACATGTATCTATTTATCTATATTTTAAGAGGAGAAATTTTACTTTATATATATTTTTGACTAAAAATAGTAAAATATGACCAAAGTGTCCAACTTTTTTCGTTTATTACTCGTCTATTTATCTATCTATCGACAATTTGTTGATGGCATCTAATAGATATTTTTATTGTCTATCTTTTCGTGTATACATGTATCAATTTATCTATTTCATAAGATGAGAAATTTCACTTTATATAATATATTTTTAACTAAAAATAGTAAAATATGACCAAAGTGTCCCACTTTTTTCGTTTATTACTCGTCTATTTATCTATCTATCGACAATTTGTTGATGGCATCTAATAGATAATTTTATTGTCTATCGTTTGGTATATACATGTATCTATTTATCTTATTCCTAAGATGAGAAATTTCACTTTATATATTATATTTTTTACAAAAAAATTGTAAAATATGATAAAATTGTCCTAATTATTTCATTTATTACTCGTCTATTTATCTATCTACCGACAATTTGTTGATCGCATTTAATAGATAATTTTATTGTCTATCTTTTGGTATATACATGTATCTTTTTATATATTTCCTAAGATGAGAAACTTCACTTTATATAATATTTTTTTTTACTAAAAATTAAAAAATATGACAAAAGTGTCCCACTTCTTTCGTTAATTACTCGTCTATTTATCTATCTATCGACAATTTGTTGATGGCATCTAATAGATAATTTTATTGTCTATCTTTTGGTATATACATGTATCTATTTATCTATTTCCTAAGATGAGAAATTTCACTTTATATAATATATTCTTTACTAAAAATTGTAAAATATGACAAAAGTGTCTTACTTTTCTTGTTTATTACTCATCTATTTATCTATCTATCGATAATTTGTTGATGGCATCTAATAGATAATTGTATTGTCTATCTTTTGGTTTTTACATGTATCTAATTATCTATTTCCTAAGATGAGAAATTTCACTTTGTATATTATATTTTTGACCAAAAAATGTAAAATATTACCAAAGTGTCCCATTTCTTCATTAATTACTCGTCTATTTATCTATCTATCATCAATTTGTTCACGGCATCTATTAGATAATTTTATCGTCTATCTTTTGGTATATACATGTATCTATTTTTTAAGAGGAGAAATTTCACTTTATATAATATATTTTTGACTAAAAATTGTAAAATATGACAAAAGTGTCTTAATTATTTCATTAATTACTCATCTATTTATCTATCTATCGACAATTTGTTCATGGCATCTAATAGATAATTTTATTGTCTATCTTTTCGTATATACATGTATCTATTTATCTATTTCCTAAGATGAGAAATTTCACTTTATATAATATATTTTTTACTAAAAATTGTAAAATATGACCAAAGTGTCTTACTTTTCTTGTTTATTACTCATCTATTTATCTATCTATCGATAATTTGTTGATGGCATCTAATAGATAATTGTATTGTCTATCTTTTGGTTTTTACATGTATCTAATTATCTATTTCCTAAGATGAGAAATTTCACTTTGTATATTATATTTTTGACCAAAAAATGTAAAATATTACCAAAGTGTCCCATTTCTTCATTAATTACTCGTCTATTTATCTATCTATCATCAATTTGTTCACGGCATCTATTAGATAATTTTATCCTCTATCTTTTGGTATATACATGTATCTATTTTTTAAGAGGAGAAATTTCACTTTATATAATATATTTTTGACTAAAAATTGTAAAATATGACAAAAGTGTCTCAATTATTTCATTAATTACTCATCTATTTATCTATCTATCGACAATTTGTTCATGGCATCTAATAGATAATTTTATTGTCTATCTTTTCGTATATACATGTATCAATTTATCTATTTCATAAGATGAGAAATTTCACTTTATATAATATATTTTTAACTAAAAATAGTAAAATATGACCAAAGTGTCCCACTTTTTTCGTTAATTACTCGTCTATTTATCTATCTATCGACAATTTGTTGATGGCATCTAATAGATAATTTTATTGTCTATCTTTTGGTATATACATGTATCTATTTATCTATTTCCTAAGATGAGAAATTTCACTTTATATAATATATTTTTTACTAAAAATTGTAAAATATGACAAAAGTGTCTTACTTTTCTTGTTTATTACTCATCTATTTATCTATCTATCGATAATTTGTTGATGGCATCTAATAGATAATTGTATTGTCTATCTTTTGGTTTTTACATGTATCTAATTATCTATTTCCTAAGATGAGAAATTTCACTTTGTATATTATATTTTTGACCAAAAAATGTAAAATATTACCAAAGTGTCCCATTTCTTCATTAATTACTCGTCTATTTATCTATCTATCATCAATTTGTTCACGGCATCTATTAGATAATTTTATCGTCTATCTTTTGGTATATACATGTATCTATTTTTTAAGAGGAGAAATTTCACTTTATATAATATATTTTTGACTAAAAATTGTAAAATATGACAAAAGTGTCTTAATTATTTCATTAATTACTCATCTATTTATCTATCTATCGACAATTTGTTCATGGCATCTAATAGATAATTTTATTGTCTATCTTTTCGTATATACATGTATCTATTTATCTATTTCCTAAGATGAGAAATTTCACTTTATATAATATATTTTTTACTAAAAATTGTAAAATATGACAAAAGTGTCTTACTTTTCTTGTTTATTACTCATCTATTTATCTATCTATCGATAATTTGTTGATGGCATCTAATAGATAATTGTATTGTCTATCTTTTGGTTTTTACATGTATCTAATTATCTATTTCCTAAGATGAGAAATTTCACTTTGTATATTATATTTTTGACCAAAAAATGTAAAATATTACCAAAGTGTCCCATTTCTTCATTAATTACTCGTCTATTTATCTATCTATCATCGATTTGTTCACGGCATCTATTAGATAATTTTATCATCTATCTTTTGGTATATACATGTATCTATTTTTTAAGAGGAGAAATTTCACTTTATATAATATATTTTTGACTAAAAATTGTAAAATATGACAAAAGTGTCTTAATTATTTCATTAATTACTCATCTATTTATCTATCTATCGACAAATTGTTCATGGCATCTAATAGATAATTTTATTGTCTATCTTTTCGTATATATATGTATCAATTTATCTATTTCATAAGATGAGAAATTTCACTTTATATAATATATTTTTAACTAAAAATAGTAAAATATGACCAAAGTGTCCCACTTTTTTCGTTAATTACTCGTCTATTTATCTATCTATCGACAATTTGTTGATGGCATCTAATATATAATTTTATTTTCTATCGTTTGGTATATACATGTATCTATTTATCTTATTCCTAAGATGAGAAATTTCACTTTATATATTATATTTTTTACAAAAAAAATGTAAAATATGATAAAAGTGTCCTAATTATTTCATTTATTACTCGTCTATTTATCTATCTACCGACAATTTGTCGATGGCATTTAATAGATAATTTTATTGTCTATCTTTTGGTATATACATGTATCTATTTATCTATTTCCTCAGATTCGAAATTTTACCTTATATAATATATTTTTGACTAAAAATAGTAAAATATGACAAAAATGTCTAATTTTCTTTTTTATTACTCATCTATTTATCTTTCTTTCGACAATATGTTGATGGCATCTAATAGATAATTTTATTGACTATCTTTTGGTATATACATGTATCTATTTATCTTATTCCTAAGATGAGAAATTTCACTTTATATAATATATTTTTTACTAAAAATTGTAAAATATGACAAGTGTCTTAATTTTCTTGTTTATTACTCTTCTATTTATCTATCTATCGACAATTTGTTGATGGCATCTAATAGATAATTTTATTGTCTATCTTTTTGTATATACATGTATTAATTTATCTATTTCCTAAGATGAAAATTTCACTTTATATAATATATTTTTGACAAAATTGTAAAATATGACCAAAGTGTCTTTATTTATTCATTTATTACTCGTTTATTTATCTATCTATGGAAAATTTGTTGATAGCATCTAATAAATAATTTTATCGTCTATCTTTTGGTATATACATGTATCTATTTATCTATTTCTTAAGATTCCAAATTTTACTTTATATAAGATATTTTTGACTAAAAATAGTAAAATATGAAAAAAATGTTGTTAATAATAAAAACATTGTTGCCAATAATAAAAGCAGTGTTGCCAATAATAAATACACTCCATACGTACACACACACCCTCATACGCACATAGAAATATCAACCCCTGTGTATCTCAGTAACTATCAACAATTCCATGTACGCGAAAAAGCATGAACATACATACACTCCATACGTACACACACACCCTCATACGCACATACAATTATCAACCTCGGAAAATTCCACCAGAGGCCCTGTGTGTCTGTGTATGTGTATGTGTGTACGTGTGTGTATACGTGTGTGTGCACATGTGTACGTGTGTAGGTAGGCCTAAGTGGGTATATATGTGTGTACTTGTGTACATACATGTACATGTGTGTACTTGTGTACATACGTGTACATGTGTGTACTTGTGTACATACGTGTACATGTGTGTGTATGTGTGTGTGTACGTGTGTACGTGTGTGTGTGTATATGTGTGCATGTGTGTGTGTACATGTGTGTACGTGTGTGTGTACGTGTGTGTGTGTATATGTGTGTATGTGTGTGTGTACATGTGTGTACATGTGTGTACGTGTGTGTATGTGTGTATGTGTACGTGTACGTGTGTGTGTGTGTGTGTACGTGTGTGTGTACGTGTGTGTGTATGTGTGTACGTTTGTGTGTACGTACGTGTGTACATGTGTGTGTATGTGTGTGTGTACGTGTGACCGTATGTGTGTGTATGTGTGTGTGTACGTGTGTGTATGTGTGTGTACGTATGTGTGTGTAAGTGTGTGTTTTTGTGTGTAAGTGTGTGTGTCTGTACGTGTGTGTGTGTGTTTGTGTATGTGTGTGTGTGTACGTGTGTGTGTGTCTGTATGTGTGTGTGGGTGTGTTTACGTGTGTACGTGTGTGTGTGTGTATGTGTGTCTGTACGTGTGTGTGTACGTGTATACGTGTGTGTGTGTGTACGTGTGTTTGTATGTGTGTTTGTATGTGTGTTTGTACGTGTGTGTGTACATGTGTGTGTACATGTATGTGTGTGTGTACGTGCGTGTGTGTGTACACGTTTGTGTCTGTATGTGTGTGTGTGTATGTGTACGTGTGTTGTACGTGTGTGTGTGTGTACGTGTGTGTGTGTCTGTATGTGTATGTGTTTGTGTCTGTGTGTGTGTGTGTGTGTGTGTACGTGTGTAAAAACAGATCCAAAATGGCCATAGTGCGAGTCTCCCCACTTGTTCGTGATGTAATTATGAAGACATCTGCCCTCTACATACAAAATATGAGATGTGGAACATATGACAGGTATTGGGTTAGGAGATGTGGTCACTGCCTGTGATTTGGGCATGTCACAGAAGGATGTCATATGACTGAACCAAGATGTGGTCACTGTGCAGGTACTCATCTGTCATCAGTCTGCCCAAATAGTACAATGGAGAAGTGTCATAACTGCATTGTATCATCACGAGCTGAAGTGAATCATAAGGCTTTCAACACAAAATGTCCCTCTTTTATTGCAGCTAAGGAAGCAACCATAAGGAACACGATGACAATGTCTGATGAAATGCCAAAACACTAAATAGAGTTGGTGTTGATGACGGTACAGTCTCGGTATTCAACAATGATGATATAATAACACCTTCCACTACCACTAGTTCAACGACTCCATACACAACAGTAATGTTTGGCAATATAGCTGGATTATTAACTCGGAATGATAAGACAAAACTCAAGATTCTAAATGAAGAAGCAACTACAGAAAATGCCATAATCGTTGCATTAACAGAATCACACCTAACAGAAAATCATTTTGATTCGGAAATTCAGCTGAATGGATATACATGCTATCGCACCGACAGAACAACAGGCAGGAAAAAAGGTGGTGTAGTAACCTATATACATAATACATGTTCAACCAGTGTAGATATATTGGCAGCAGATTCAAACTCGTACATGGAGTACAGCATGTTCTATATTAATCAACTAGATCTGGTAGTTATAACACTATACAGACCTCCAGAATGTCCGAGTAACATGTTCATCACACCATTAGAGGAGATCAGGACTAAACTGGGAGCAGTGAGTACAGGTTTGCCCAATAATATTATCATCCTTACTGGTGATTTTAACTTCCCAAGTATAGACTGGAAAACAGAGAGAGTCATTGGTGGAGGAGCAGCATATAGACAACAAGCTGAATCACTCATGGAGTTTGCCAGAGACTTATGCTTGCAACAATTCATTGATTTGCCTACACGAGAAGACAACATTCTGGACCTATTTTTTATAAATCACAATGATTTCGTACAGGAGTATGATGTAAATCCTTGGAGGGCAAGCGATCACCGTTTGGTCACTGTTAGAACATCGATAATGATACATAAACCTGCAGAGTTATCACAAGATAGACGGAATACTGGCTTTAGTAAACTAAATCTATTTAACCCCCTAACCAACTGGTCAGCAATAAAATACGAGTTAAGCCAAATAGCTTGGTCCTCGTTGGAAGGTGGTCACCAGCCTACAGTCCTATATGAAGAGATACTGCAGGTATGCTTGGACATTTGTACCCGGCACTCCCCAACAAGACGCCTGAACAACAAAAGAACAATATTCCTAGAGACCGGCGAATATTAATGAGAAAACGAACAGTAATACAGAAGAAGTTAAAAACTACAAAATCCGACAACAATAAGCGACTTATGGAAGCAAAACTGGATAGGATGGAGCAGGAGCTGAGGGATTCTGTGCTTAGACAGCAACATTCAGCTGAAATGACTGCAGTGGATGCTATAAGAATTAACCCTAAATATTTTTACACCTTTGTGAGAAATAAATCAAACTTGAAAGCTGACGTCATGGCATTGACAGGTACAGATGGTAACATGGAGAGTGATCCACCTAAACTGTGCGAACTATTTAGTCAACAGTTTATAAAAGTTTTTAGTGTACCAATAAGAACAAAGACTATCCATGATCCAGATGCATTTTTTAATAGTGAAATGGCGGAACAACAGGAATTAAGGGAACTACCATTTACGGAAGCTGATGTCTTGACAGCAATTCGAACCATTCGTACTACTGCAGCTCCAAGACCTGACGAATTCCCTGCAATCGTTTTGAAAAACTGTGACAGTGAGTTAGCCAAACCACTGAAAATGTTATACAGTAGCTCCTTCCAAACCGGAATTATACCAGATCTCCTGAAACAAGGCAAAATAACACCAATATACAAGAAGGGCCTACGTGCTGAACCATCAAACTACAGACCTGTTGCCCTTACATCCCATATAATAAAAATCATGGAAAAGATTATAGTTAAGAATATGACATCCTATATGGAAAGAAATCATTTAATGAATCCAGGACAACATGGTTTTCGTGCAGGACACTCTTGTCTCTCACAGCTTATTGAACATCAAGAAAATATAGTGGAGTCACTAGAAAAAGGTAACAATGTTGATGTAGTCTATTTGGATTTTGAAAAAGCCTTTGATAAGGTCGACCATGGGGTTCTTTTGCATAAATTGCAGAACCTTGGAATCACGGGTACACTTGGAAAATGGATATACTCTTTTCTAACTAATCGAACCCAATTTGTGGCTGTAAAGGGAGCTATTTCACAGGCAACTGAGGTCATGAGTGGTGTACCACAGGGGTCTGTCTTGGGCCCCCTGCTATTTTTGATACACATTGCAGACATCAACAGCTCAATCGTCCATTCCACTGTAAGATCATTTGCAGACGATACCAGGATACAGTGTGAAATAACAAATGTAAATAGTACAGTGAACTTACAAGACGATCTTAATGTTATCTATACCTGGGCAGAGGAGAATAATATGAGGTTTAATGACACAAAATTTGAGTTGATATGGTACGGAAAGAACAATGATATCAAGAACCAAACCACATATAAAACACTCAAGAGAGTGGATATCGAACAGAGGAATATGGTCAAAGATCTTGGAGTTTGTATGACTAGTGATGCTGTGTTTGGGACCCACATTGGACAAGTGGTGAGGAAGTGTAGAATGCAGATGGGGTGGATCTTACGTACATTCACTGTTCGAGACGAGTTACCAATGATTACTCTGTACCGCTCGCTACTTCTACCTCTGCTGGAATATTGTTGCCAGTTGTGGCATCCGTGGAAGCAGAGTGAAGTTAAATCATTGGAGGGAGTGCAAAGAACTTTTACAAATACAATATCGTCAGTGAGGGACTGTAACTATTGGGATCGTCTCCGAAGACTCAAATTATATTCACTTGAGAGAAGACGTGAGAGGTATATGATTATTTACACATGGAAAATAGTAAATAAGCACGTACCAAACGTGAGTCGCATCGGAATCACTACCAAGAACCACCCACGTCTAGGTGTTATGTGCGTGCCACCCAAAGTGAACATCCATGCTGGCAGAGTAACCAACATTAGGCATCACAGTCTGTCGGTGGTGAGTCCAAGGCTGTTCAACTCTCTGCCAAGACAGCTGCGAAATATGAACAGTGCCACCTGTGAACTCTTTAAAAACCATCTCAATAAGTTCCTGAAATTTGTGCCTGATGAACCCAACCTGAATCACTACCGTACGGCTGCTGAGAGCAACTCAATAGACGATCAGCTGTGTTACATAAACATCAACAACATCACCCTAATGGAGGAGGAGGCATTACCTTGTCCTGGGAGCCCGTAGCTCCTGATCAACCTTCAGGACATTCAGGTGTGTGTGTACCTGTGTACGTGTGTGTGAGTGTGTGTGTGTACATGTGTGTGTATGTGTAGCTGTATATGTGTACATGTGTGTGTGTACATGTGTGTGTACGCGTGTATGTGTGTGTGTACGCGTGTATGTGTGTGTGTACGCGTGTATGTGTGTGTGTACGTGTGTGTGTGTGTGTGTATGTATGTATGTGTGTGTGTGTGTATGTATGTATGTATGTGTGTGTGTGGGTATGTGAGTGTGTGTATGTGTGTGTGTATGTGTGTGTACATGTGTGTGTGTGTGTACGTGTGAGTGTGTGTGTACGTGTGTGTGTATGTGTGTGTGTATGTGTGTGTATACATGTGTATATGTGTGTGTATGTATGTTTACGTGTGTGTGTGTGTGTACGTGTGTCTGTGTGTGTTTATATGTGTGTGTGTACATGTGTGTGTATGTGTAGCTGTATATGTGTACGTGTGTGTGTGTACATGTGTGTGTACGAGTGTATGTGTGTGTGTACGTGTGTGTGTGTGTGTGTATGTATGTGTGTGTGTGTATGTATGTATGTGTGTGTGTGTGTTAAGGTGCGTTTCCACCAAAACCGTGTTCTGCACAATTGTTGCGCACTTTTTGTGCAGAACTTTGTCAGTGCGCGTACAAATAGAACACCTCTTGTTAACCGCGTACCCACCGGCCAAAAGTTCGCAACTTTTGTACGCGAACAGTGCGGCACTTGTGCTGAACTGTGCGCGTACAAAAGTTCAGTACAGTGTGCCCTCACTCTTCAGTGATTTATTTAGTAGCCAATATGGACGGACAGGAAGAGGTCGTACTGTGTGGTGCAGCCTGTGTTGTGGTCTGCACTTTACTAAAAAAGAAAAGAAGAGCAAAGCCCAAGTGTTGGGTGAGACCATTTTTAAGAAGACGAGAGGAAGAGACTGAAAATTTCTTAGAAGATTTGAAAATAGATCCTCTGAGTGGATTTAAAAAAATTTCAAGAATATCTTGCGAAGATTTTGAGATGCTCATAAATACTATTGGTCCTTTTATAGCCAAACAGGACACAAACTATAGAAGGAGTGTTCCTGTCTCAATAAGGCTAGCAATAACACTTAGATACCTTGGAACTGGTGATTCATTTGCAAGCTTGATGTATTTATTTAAAGTTTCAAAACAACTTATCAGCCGTATTGTTCCAGAAGTGTGTGCTGCATTGATAACCACATTAAAAGAAAACATTACGGTGAGTGAAACACATTGTACTTATCATATCTCCATTTATTTTCCCATTGAATATTGGGCATCTTAAAAACTTGTACTAACATTTCCACCATCATAATTGAAAGTTCCGGAAACAGAAGAATATCCATAATTTTGCATAGTTGTCGAATTATCTGAATAAGGCGACGGCACGGGAGTTGTGGAGTACTTTCCAGTGCCAATGATTGCGTCGTACAACAGCATGTCTATATCTCTTTGCACTAAAATCTTTGTACGCTCGTCTTTGATCTTGCGTAATTTTGTTGCTACAGCAATACCAAACACATCATCATCATCATGTTTCTTTGATTGCATCTGCTTATTTACGTTTTCCATAATGGACAAAGCATGATCAATTCTAGGGTCCTCATCTTCAGCACGACGTTTTCTCACTTTCTTAGGAGGCCTTAATGTGTCAATTGGGCTTACTGGAGGTGCTTCTTCACGTTCACTCTCCCCTTCTTCAAGCATGTCTTGAGGCATCTGTTGAAAGACATGTATACATTAATAAGTATATGGCTTTTTTTATTGGCAAAACAACTAAAACCGAATATTGGTACTAACATCCATCCTATGCTAACACTAGTTTCTATTTATATTGCAGCTTCCTCGTACCACGGAGGAATGGAACACGGTGGCAAGTGACTTTCATCGTTTGTGGGATTTCCCGCATTGCATGGGGGCAATGGACGGGAAACACGTTGTGCTTCAAGCTCCGGCCCACACAGGCAGTGACTTTTACAACTACAAAGACCAATTTAGTATTGTGCTGCTAGCATTGGTTGATGCTAAATACTTGTTTAGATACGTGGATATTGGATGTAAGGGAAGGATATCGGATGGAGGTGTATTTAAAAATACTCCTTTATATGCTAATCTTCAACAGGGAAACTTAAATTTACCAAACCCTCATGCCTTACCAGGAAGAAATACTGCTGTTCAACACGTGATAGTTGCAGATGCTGCGTTCGCATTAGATGTGAATGTACTAAAACCTTACCCTGGCCAACATGACAAAGGGTCAAAGGAACGAATTTTTAATTACCGTGTAAGCAGAGCGAGGCGTATATCTGAAAATGCGTTTGGCACTTTATCTGCAGTATTTCGTGTGCTTAGAAAACCTATTCTCTTACCTCCTGAAAAAGCACAGCAGGTAACACTGGCGTGTTGCTACTTGCATAATTTTTTAATGAAGAAAAAGTCTTCCTCACAACTGTATTCTCCAAATGGTTTTATGGATGCTGAAAATCCAGAAACTCATTGCATTGTACCGGGAGCTTGGCGCGAGGATACAGCCTATGCAAATTTCTTTCCAGTAGACCATGTCGGAAGAAGAGCATCCGGAAGTGCAATAGAAGTCAGAGAAGAGTTTGCAGAATATTTTGTTACGGACATCGGAATGGTTCCATGGCAAGAAGAAATAGCTTAATAATTCGTTAGCACTAAACAGGGTTGGTAACATGCCTACTCGGGTTTCATTGGGTTAAATTGGGTTTACTGGGTGAAGTGATAATTTTTTTAGTGGGTTTATTATTGCCAACCCTGGCAGTAAATGATTATACTTGATTAAGTTTACAAACAATTGTATTCAATATAACCTAGTAACGATATATGAACATAAATCATGTCAGGCACGTGTCTGTATTCAACATTTTTGCTGAAAGACAACTCATAATTAATATAAGTATTTGGCATAACGTCACAATATATTTGTTGTATCTATTAAAAATTATTTGGCATTGATGTATTATAAAGATATAAACAATAAATGAATATTGCCTCACCTGTTCATTGGTCTCCCATTCTGTGTTGACAGTGACGTTTGGACAGTCTCTTCCATGAATGAAACCAAGATGTTCAAAAGCAAACCACTTAGGCTTATAAATATCTCCAACTCCACTACCTGAAGCTTTTGAATCTGCAATTTTTTTGCGCTCTCTGCGCCATTGAGCAAGAATAATTTTCCATTTCCGCATGACTTCAGTTGAATCACAGCTAAAGTTTTCACCCAATTCCTTAGTTGCATCATGTTTTTTGTTCTTATCTTTGTAATCCTTGTTTGTAGTGTCCCAGAGCACCGGGCGCGTTTCAACGGCCTGAATAAACTTAACGATTTTAGCATTTGTCCAGTCCATTGTGCGCGCACAGACACAGATGTTTTCGCTCCTGTAGCGGAAGCAAGACTGAGTGCGCGCACAAAGTAATCGTGTGCGTCAGAATGTATACACTGAAAGTTGAGTACGCGCACACATGTTCACAGCTGTGCACGCACTTTTCTCAATTGTTCGCGTACAATTTGTTGCTGTTCGTTCGTCCGTTTCCACCGGCGCATACATTTGTTCAGTACAGTGTGCAGCACAGTGCCGCACTGTGCTGCACACCGGTGGAAACGCACCTTAACACACGCGTAAACAGTGCATTCTACAGTGACATAGTTATTTAGTGACTGTTGCTTGGCTCCCTCCGGCCGCCCATAGCTCTAGCTCAGGTGTTTGATGCCTATAATAACTTACAGAAAAAGAGAAAATGAATTCCAGAAAAAATCTACCCCCACCTGATACCGAGTGTAAAATTTGCTCCAAAGACTGTCTCATAGAGTGCCTCAAGTGTGATAAGTGTGGTGCCTATGTTCACACAGCCTGCTCATATCTCCCAGTATACTGCCTTGTCCATTATTTTAATTCTAGAAGTCAGTATATTTGTGAGGACTGTGTTAAGGACAAGCTAGGAGACGAAAAAAACGATGAGCAACATGCATGGGTCATTGAACTTTTGGAACGAGACAATGCCCCGACTCCGAAAAGTGTCGACCTGGATAATGAATCACCTCAACAGGAAGCATTAGGCGAATCTTCCCAGAACGAACCACCACAGAACCAAAATACTCTGGATGGTTGCAATATTGAGGCAGTAGGTGAGATATTGGAAGAAATATCACTACCCCGACCAATATGCCGCTTCTACCAGCGCAACATATTCAGAGGTTGCCGTACTGGCCGTAATGGAAAAAATTGTAATTACGAACATCCAGGAGTATGTTGGCGCTACCTTAACTATGGACCAAATAATGCAAAAGGATGTAGGTTGGGCAAAAAGTGCCCCAAATTCCATCCACGGTTATGTAAAATGTCTGTGTCTACAGGTGAGTGTTTTAAAAGTGACTGTAAATACAATCACTTAAAGGGCACCAAACTTACCCAATCAACAACTCCAAAGAATCATCTTGGAACTAGTAAGGCCACTTATCATCCAAGCTTCGAAAAAAATGGTTCAGAAGCGATTGTTCCACCTCGGCCACCAGACAACTCAACTTGGAGGACCCAAACTACCACTAACACATATAATAATGGACCACTCTCCCAGGAGCTAAGTGGTGGCCCAAATTATAACAACAACAATGAAAATATGTCTTTTTTAGGCATACGAAGAGAATTCCAGCAGCTACAAACTCAGATGCACAAATTTGCCAGAATGTTGCAAATGCAAATGGGTTTGTCACCACTGCAGGGGCCAATGACAGTGCCTTATCACAACATGGCACATCAGGCCCAACCTTACATGATGAAGTAAGGTCACTTGGGGAGCAACTAACCCTTATTGTTGGTAACATAGAGGGTTTACTCCCAAGAAAGTTCAGCCAGAAAGTACAAATGCTGTCTGAACTTGCAATTCAAGATAATGTACTTGCAATTTGTCTCACTGAATCTCACTTAAATAATACAATTAGGGACTCTGAGATTCATATGAAAAATCTAGTACCATACAGAGTCGACAGGCTAGGTAGAAAGAAAGGTGGTGTAATAACATACGTGGTGGAAGAGTTTGCCTCCCTTACCAAAGTACTACTGGGAGAGTCAAACTTTTATGTGGAAATACTAGCCCTTCACATTATACCCTTGAACCTTGTTCTTGTAAACCGCTACCGACCACCTGCCTGCGAGACATGCCACTTCAGGCCCATCATAGCAAAATTAAATGATGTACTGAATAATCTTCAAAACCCAATGCCAGAATTAGTTGTGGTAGGAGATTTTAACTTACCGCATGTGTCCTGGTCAGAAATGCGTACAGTGCATGGTGGTACTGAACAAGACAGAGTCCAGGCTGAGCTGCTTTTTAATTTTACTGAACAGTGGTGCCTTAACCAGGTCATCGATTCACCAACAAGAGGAGAAAATCTTTTAGACCTCGTATTTACCAACAATGATGAACTTGTTCACGATACAGTAATAGAGAAGACAATACTTTCTGATCACAACCTAATTAGAATTACTTCGAATATAAGAAAAATTAGGCCCTCTCAAGTTATAGAACCAACTGTAAAGCCAGAAATAACTTTAGGAGATTTGAATTTCCTCAATAACAGAGTTGACTGGTTTAGTATAAAGAATGAACTGGGAGAAACTGACTGGCAGGGTGAGTTTGAAGGTACTTCAGTTGATGAAAAGTACAATACAATCATCTCTACTACCCTCAAGATAGCAAGAAAACATGTTCCTCCTCGGAAGACCTGCTACAAAGCAACCATCCCACGAGAAAGGAAGATTATCATGAGAAAAAGGAGCAAACTAAACTCCAGAATAAAACTATGTAAGAATGACCACGACAGAAGAGGCATGCAGGACAAGGTGAAGCAACTGGAGGAGCAGCTGAAAGAGTATCACAGGAACGAAAGAGCCAGAGATGAGACATCTGCTGTTAAAGCAATTCAGAAAAACTATAAGTATTTCTTTAAGTACGTCAAGAAACAAGCCACAGTCAAAGCAGCTATTGGACCTCTCGTCGCCACAGATGGGGAAGTCATCAGTGACCCACAACAGATCTGCCAGACACTGAGAAGTCAGTATGAAAAAGTATTTAGTCAACCAAAAGAATCACACAGAATTGATGACCCAGAGTTTTTCTTTAACTCCACTGGACAGCCACCTCAACTGGAGGACATTGACCTTCAACCTAAAGATATTATTGAAGCAATAGGTGAGCTCAAAGTAAACTCTGCGGCAGGACCTGATCAGTTCCCAGCAATTCTCTTGAAAGAATGCGCTTCAGAGCTTTCAGTCCCACTGTACTTGCTGTGGCATGCATCCTTGAAAGAGGGAAGTATTCCAATGTTACTGAGGACAGCAAAGATTACGCCGATATATAAAGGAGGACCAAGATCCCTACCTAAGAATTATCGACCGATAGCATTGACCTCTCATATAATTAAAATATTTGAGAAAATCATCAGTAAGCATATTGTGTTATTTTTAGAAAGAAATAATAAAATGAACAGTGGACAACATGGCTTCAGAGTAGGGAGGTCCTGCTTGTCACAACTGTTGCTGCACCATGACCACATCCTGCAGACACTGGAGGGTGGAGCTAATCTGGATGTGGTGTACCTTGATTTCGAAAAGGCGTTCGATAAGGTTGACCATGGCGTCCTACTCCATAAACTTTGGAATCTTGGGATTGTTGGGCATGTTGGACGCTGGATAAATGCTTTTCTAAGAGATCGAGTCCAGTTTGTAGCTGTTGGTGGCTGTGTGTCATTGGAATCTAGAGTGACAAGTGGAGTCCCCCAAGGTTCTGTCCTTGGACCAATACTGTTCCTAGTTCTCATATCTGACATAGATGCTGGGGTTCAGATGGCTCAAGTCTCATCCTTCGCCGATGATACAAGGGTGTCGGGAAAAATAGAAAAAGAGAGCAATGTAATATCCCTCCAGAAAGACCTGAATATGTTGTACTGCTGGGCTGATAAAAATAATATGTCTTTTAATAGTTGCAAGTTTGCTCTTATTAGATATGGATTTGATAAAACATTAATAGAAAATACTGCATACACTTCATATGATGGGAACAGTATCACTGCAGTGGACAGCATTAAAGACCTGGGTGTGACTATGAGTGGTGATGCAACGTTTTCCAAACACATCCAAGACAGAGTGCTAACTGCTCGTAACCAAATGGGTTGGATTCTACGCACGTTTGCTATAAGGGAGGAGAAACCAATGATCACCTTATACAAATCTCTAATAATACCAATCCTTGAGTATTGCTGCCAACTCTGGGACCCTTGGAGAGTTGGTGAAAGACAAGCACTCGAAAGTATCCAACGTACGTTTAAGAACAAGATCACCTCCATGCAACATCTTGATTACTGGGAAAGACTCAAAACGCTTGAACTCTACTCATTAGAACGACGGCGTGAGAGGTACATCATAATATACGTTTGGAAAATCCTAAATGGTCATGTCCCAAACTTAAATGGTGACTCAGCTATAAGAGAGAAGATCAGCAAGAGGCGAGGCAGACTCTGTGAATTAGGAAACTTCAATAACAGAGCCTTAGCCAGAGTGGTGACTCAGCGAATGACCTCAATCTCGTACCGAGGCCCAAAACTCTTCAATGCACTGCCAAGATATGTGCGTGATGCAGAATGTTCTTCGGCTGACCAATTTAAGAGGGTGCTGGACAGATTCCTCAAGAGTGTCCCCGACCAGCCAAAAATGCCCCATTATAACATCAGGGCACTGAGTAACAGCATTCCTGATCAGCTTGCCTTGATGAGGGCAGACGGTAATTATATTACTGTCTCGTCCATCATGGACAACCCATCAGCTGGTCTCCCTACTCCCGTGCCTTCCACTGGAGACGGAGACGAGCAGTGAAGAACTATTATTGGCGGTGGTGCACCAGCATGACCGAGGGACGACCATGTACGTCCTCAACTTATCATCAGGATCATCAGGTGTGTGTATGTATGTATGTATGTGTGTGTGTGTGTGTGTATGTGTGTGTGTGTATGTGTGTGTGCATGTGTGTGTATATGTGTGTGTGTGTACGTGTGAGTGTGTGTGTACGTGTGTGTGTATGTGTGTGTGTATGTGTGTGTGTATGTGTGTGTGTGTGTGTGTATGTGTGTGTACGTGTGTGTGTACGTGTGTGTGTATATGTGTGTGTACGTGTGTGTGTGTACATGTGTGTGTGTGTGTGTACGTGTGTGTGTACGTGTGTGTGTGTACGTGTGTGTGTGTATGTGTGTGTACGTGTGTGTGTACATGTGTGTGTGTATGTATGTGTGTGTACGTGTGTGTGTGTATGTACGTGTGTCTGTGTGTGTACGTGTGTGTGTCTGTGTGTGTACGTGTGTGTGTATGTGTGTGTGTACGTGTTTGTGTACGTGTGTGTGTGTACGTGTGTGTGTGTGTGTATGTGTGTACGTGTGTGAGTGTACGTGTGTGTGTGTGTCGAGACCTCATACAGAGAGGATGTGTTCGTGGAGCTCCTCTGATATTAGTACGGCCTGCCATGGCCGGCACCAATCTAGCCGGAGCCACTAATACCGGTCATTGTGGACAATGTTTAGAAGTGAATGACAGTAGCAAGTCAAATGTGGTTAAGTGTATAAAGTGCAAAGGAGGTTTTCACTCTTCGTGTGTATATATGGGTGGAATAAAAGGCACAAATTTGCCTAGGGTAAACTGGGTGTGTAACGACTGTGCTGAAATATTTTGTGAGACGCCCACTAAGAACAGTGATAAGATTGACGAACTAAAAGCTGAAATGAAAGAATTAATACTAGGGTCACACATACCCGAACTCGAGTCCGAATGCATCCCGAAGTGTGTTCGGTTTGTATTCGGGATGCATTCGGGCAATGATTCGGGGTGTTCGGGAATAGTTCGGGAAGAGTTCGGGAATGGTTCGGGGCCATTTGCAAAAGTTCGGGATTGAATCGGAAAGCTTCCCGAATGTTTGGTGTTACATGAAACATTCGGAACCAATTCGGAATGGGCAAAACTTCGGGGAGAGATCGGGATATATTCGTAAACTATTCGGGAATACTTCGGAACATTCGGTATGGTATCTGTTTGCAGTCGGTTTGTATTCGGTTTGTATTCGGTTTGAATTTTGGCCGTTGGAGAGAGGGGGAGTAGCATCATACACACACATATACACATACATATACATACATACATGCATACACACACACACACACACACAGAATACATACATACATACATACACACACACAGATAATAATACATACATACACACACACAGAATAATACATACATACACACACACAGATAATTATACATACATACACACACACAGAATAAATAAATAAATAGAGTGATAGAGAGAGAGAGAGAGTAATATAATATAATATAATATAATATAATAGTAACAATATAGTGTACACCAACTATATATACAATCTGTCAGACTTCGGTTGGTAATCGGGTGGGGTTCGGTTTGCATTCGGTAAGGCATCTGTTTGCATTCGGTTTGTATTCAGTTTGATTTCAGAACGAAAACAACACATTATATTTTGAATTTCAAACTTCGGTTTCGATTCGGAATGACTTCGGTATGCATTCGAAAGTGCGTTTCGAATGCATACCGAATACATACCGAATACATACCGATGAAAACTTGACCTTGAAAAAGTTCTCTGAACATGCCCGAATTCATCCCGAAGTCACTTCGGGATGCATTCGGACTCCAGTTCGGGAATGTGTGACCTAGGCTTAAAGGAAATGGTGATGAAAGGCTTTGCTGAAATGCGAGGCGAGGTGAAAAGTGTTGCGAAAAAATCAAGTGATGAAGAGAGTAACGTCGGCAGTGACAAGTGAACGTGACAAGATGGTTACGGAGGTGAAGGCAGAACTTCGTTCGTTACCCGCCAAAATTGCTGATACCAAGGATATAAAACTGAAGAAGCAGTACTCAGAAATAGTAAGTAACAAACCAAACACTATCTTGGCCGTAATCATAAAACCTAAACACGATTCTTGTGCACTAGACACTGAAGAAATTACATCAGTTCTCAAAAATATCCCAGTTATATCGATGAAAACAAACAAAGAAAATCTTACTAAATTGATTCTTCCCACCGAAACAGCAAGGAACAAAGCTTTAGAAGCTCTAGAAGGATCAAACACCTTAACGAACACACATGACATACAAAATGAAAAGAGGTTGAAGCCAAAAATAATAATTCCGTACATACCAGATATAATTGAAGATTCGGAAATTGTACAGTCAATATTGGAGAAGAATCCTTACATTACAGAACTAATAGACCAAGAAAACGAAGTGAAGCTTTTGTTCACGAAACCAGGTTCACAAAATAATGACACTAAAACTGCTGTACGAGCTATTTCTCCCCAAATAAGGACTGCCATTAAAAAAAAAGATGATCGGGTATACCTGCACTTTGTTAGGTGTAAGGTATATGATCATTACTGGGTACTCAGGTGTAGCAAATGTTTGGGATACGGTCACAAAAATTGTTACGCAGACAAACCCGTTTGTGGAAACTGTGCAGGTAATCACTTGTCTAAAGATTGTATGAATGAACACCAACAAAAATGTCACCACTGTACTATGAATGGAAGAGAAAACACCAACCACGCTGCCTTCAATACCAACTGCCCATCTTTCATCATAGCCAAAAACAATGTGATTCGGCGGACAATGCAATATGCATCGGGAAAAAACTACCTCTGAACAAAGACCACAATAAGAAGATTACAAAATGCAATAAACAAGTAAATAAAGATAACGACCCCAAACTAGAGCTGCTTACAATGATATGCTGCAACATAGAAGGATTACTTCCTTATAAAAAGAAATATAAAACAAACATGCTAGGAGAAATATCACAGACTTATAATACTATATTAATCTGCATAACTGAATCCCATCTGAGGAAAGACATACGAGATGCGGAAGTGATGATAGGGGGATATCAAATACATAGAGCAGACAGACAAGAAGGGAGAATAAAAGGAGGAGTAACTATTTATGTTCGAGAAAATATTATACCATACACCGAATTCATAACATCGGAGTCTAATAGCGAGGTTGAATATATAATATTATACATACACAAATGGAGAACAGTGGTAGTAACCATTTATCATCCACCAGGTTGTCTGACTGAGAACTTTGTTAGTGTGTTAGAAAAAATAAGTGTACAAGTGAAAATTATGGGAAATCCAGAGCCCTCTGTTATCATCAACGGAGATTTCAACCTGCCCAATGCTAACTGGCACGAGCTAAGTATATACTGGGGCTCACTAGCGGACAGACTACAAGCTAATGCCTTGTTTAATATGGTGGACTGCCCAATGCTAACTGGCACGAGCTAAGTATATACTGGGGCTCACTAGTGGACAGACTACAAGCTAATGCCTTGTTTAATATGGTTGAAGACTTTATGATGAGACAAATTGTTGACTTGCCAACCCACGGCCTTAATACCTTGGATCTGTTCTTCACCAATAACCCCTCCGCTACGGGATAACTATGAATAGCCAATCTGTAAGTCCGGGGCTAGTCTTACTTTCCCTACTGCCTGGCCGGGCGCGTTTGGCCGATTTTTCCAAAATCGCTCTATTCCACTTACTCTGTACGTCTAAACTACGATACTGAACAACTTAAATTTGGTCTTGTTAGCACCATCAACTCTTCCTCTTTCCAATAAAACCAACCCCAGCTCTCTACGACTCTCCGTTGCCGAGAAATTAAGTGAGGAATGAAGGGTACTTTCTCGTGTGAGCGCGGTTGTGTTCGCTTAGGTGGAGTGGCTCTGACGACAACTGAACGTGGCCCGCGCGGGTGGCAGTCAGTGTTGTAAGTAAGCATGGCGCAACACAGAATCGGACACGCACGAGAAATCTAATCCACATCCATCCATGTTCACAGTCAGTAACACACTGACTGACGATGGTGATTTGTAGGGATGGTGGTGAGGTATAGCCAAGTAAAAAAAAACCGCCAAATTGGGCTCGCAAATGCCGACATTGGCAATAGCGGTGCTTCATCCCGCCCGGTCACCACATAGCAGTGGCGTATGACACGATCCGGGCGCTTCTTGGGGGCGTCTATGACCGCAATCCGGCCATTAAGGGATAATGAAGATATTATCATTAGTGGTGTGTGTGTGGACGGAGGACACAACCATGTCAGATCACAAGCTCCTAATTATAGAAACCACCTTAGAACACAGGCCCATGATGGAAATTAATGGTAGCGGGAGTTCGTCTTTCTCTACTATGAATTTTTTCAGTGATAATAATTATGGACTGGACAAGCATGAACAATGCAATCAAAATTGTCAACTGGAACCAAGAGCTAAAAGACATGACTACAATAGAAATGTATGACTTTATTATAGAAAAACTCCTCTTCATTTGCTCAAAGTTTGTACCAGAAAGAAAAGTACATAGAAGAAAAAGTAATATACCCAGGGATAGGAAAATTCTGATGAGGAAAAGAACTAAATTGGCTGAGAAAATTCTACATAGAGAGGACAACAGAATAAAAGAACAATTGAGGAACATAGAAGAAAAGCTGGCCAAATCACATGAAGCGGAACGGATTAAAGAAGAAGAAAAAGCAGTAGAAGCTATATCCCACAACCCTATATACTTTTATCACTATACAAAAATGAAGTCAAATGTAAGGAGCAAAATAGGACTTTTAAAACACAATGGTACACTAGTCAGTGACCCACAACAAATGACAGAAGCCTTCAATATGCAATATGTATCTGCATTTAGTGTACGACAAAATAACCAAATAAACGAAGAACTTGACCCGGTGATAACAAGAAATTCTGACGTAGAGTCTAGAGATATTGACTTGAGTGAAATAGATATGGAACAATCAATATCCAGCATTAGACCTCAGGCCTCATTAGGACCAGATGGTGTCCCTGCTATATTACTGAAACAATGTATGAAAACACTATCCACACCTATCTACATCCTCTGGAGAGTATCCCTTCACACACGAGTAATTCCACCAATACTAAAAGAGGGATTTATTACGCCAATTTATAAAAGTGGCCACAGAACAGAGCCCAAAAATTACCGACCAGTGACATTAACATCACACATAATAAAAGTGTTTGAAAAAATGGTTGTCAGCAAGCTAAATGAATACCTCGAAATGCACACACTTCACAATGCCAAGCAACATGGATTCAGACATGGTAGATCGTGTCTATCACAACTACTGCAACACCGTATGGACATGTTACATTTACTTGAGAACAATGACACAGTCGATGTTATTTATCTAGACTTTTCAAAAGCTTTCGACAAAGTCGACCACCAAATACTGATACAGAAACTGTCACATATTGGAATCAGAGGAAAACTGCTCAAGTGGATAAAGTGCTTTTTAGAGAACAGAAACCAAGCAGCTGTTGTAGAAGGAGTGTTGAGCGGAGTGGCACAAGGGTCAGTCATTGGCCCTTTGCTATTCTTAATATTCATGAGAGATATAGACACAAATATTTCCCATTGCACTGCATCTTTTTTTGCAGATGACACTAGACTTTTGAGTACAGTGAGGAACAACGAAGACCTTAGAATGACACAAATGGATTTAAATAAAATATACCAGTGGGCAGCCAATAACAACATGAGTTTCAACAGCTCCAAATTGGAGTTGATGAGATACCGTCATCCCAATATTGATATCCCCAACAATTATTATAGAACACCAGAAGGACAAATAATTGAACAATACAGACACGTCAAGGATCTAGGAGTAACATTAAGTGATGATGGCAACTTTCAACAACAAATAGACAACAGAAGTTACAAAGGCGAGACAGACAATGGGATGGATACTAAGAACCTTTACAATAAGAGAGCCCACTGTACTGTACTGTACTTCTAACACTATATAAAGCACTTATACTTCCTCTCTTAGAGTACTGCTGTGTTCTCTGGAATCCAAGTGCAGTAGGTCAAATTAGAAAAGTAGAAGCAATATAACGAACATTTACTACAAGGATGGCGGGTAGGCAGGATAATAACTACTGGGAACGACTAGCTGTCCTCAAATTATACTCGCTGGAAAGAACACGAGAACGATACATAATTATATACATTTGGAAAATTATTAATGGACTTGTCCGTAAGCTGGAAAATGAAAGCTCAATCTGAACAGCCAACCATGGAAGAAGAGGCCTAATGTGCACCATATAACGAGATGGACAACACTACATGGAAGAAGAGACCTAATGTACACCATATAACGAGATGGACAACACTACATGGAAGAAGAGGCCTAATGTACACCATACCACTGATATTGACGACATGGACAACACTACATGGAAGAAGAGGCCTAATGTACACCATACCACTGATATTGACGACATGGACAACACTACATGGAAGAAGAGGCCTAATGTACACCATACCACTGATATTGACGACATGGACAACACTACATGGAAGAAGAGGCCTAATGTACACCATACCACTGATATTGACGACATGGACAACACTACATGGAAGAAGAGGCCTAATGTACAACATACCACTGATATTGACGACATGGACAACACTACAAACACTAAGAGAAAACTCCATAGCAGTGCAGGGTCCCCGGCTGTTCAACTGTATCCCACGAGAGCTACCTCCATACTCTGGATCTTTAGAAAGATTCAAAACCCGACTAGACGAGGTGGTGGACAAACCATCACTGCCCCATTATTACCAGGCCACTGAAGGGAACAGCCTGCTACATCAAGTTACACCGACCAACTAAAGGTGGTGCACCAGCCACTGCCCCATTATTACCAGACCACTGAAGGGAACAGCCTGCTACATCAAGTTACACCGACCAACTAAAGGTGGCACACCAGCGTGACCTAGGCCGTCACCCCTAAACAACATCACAGGAAATCACAGCTGTGTGTGTGTGTGTGTGTGTGTGTGTGTGTGTGTGTGTGTACAAGAGAGAAATGAAAACTAACAAAATGCATCATTTCTGAAAATCATTGGATACAAAAACATTAAAATATAGGCATTTCTATTTATACTCTCTCTCTCTCTCTCTCTCTCTCTATCTATCTCTCTCTCTCTCTCTCTCTTTATGTATGTATGTATCTATCTATCACAAACTATCTATCTATCCATCCATCAATCTGTCTGTCTCTCAATATACTTTAGTATTTTCTCATGCTATGACTTTGTTTCCTATAAAATATCCCTTTACTCTCTATATAATATCCTTTGCTTGGCTGTACAAAGCAGGACAGAGGGAGTGTGATGAACATTTCATGGTGATGGTATAGCAAGGAATGAATTACTTGACCTGACCAACAGTAGGTAGGTGTGACCTGAGTGTGTCATGTACAGTCAAGGACACTGAGACAGCAACACAACACTACACATATGTGTTGCCAAGTATACTGTAAGATATACAAAGTATAGTTGTTCCATCTTCAATTCCAAAGTTATTTATAAAACCAAGCAGTAACCAAAAACAACTAATTATTTCATAGTGATGAAGGCAAGCAATGATAGTATGAGTGAGTGAGAGAGATTATACATACATACATACATACATACATACTGTTACATATATACACATAAACAACTAATTATTTCATAGTGATGAAGGCAAGCAATGACAGACCCAAAATAAATAAATAAAATTACCTGTGGATGAAGGAGTGTGCATTGATGTACAATTGATGCTGCAAAACCTCTTGGTTCACACCTGTTGCAACACCTCATTAATCAATCCTACCTGGAAATGTAAATAATGTAATAATCATCATAATAATAAAATATGTAACACAACAATATCTATATTTAACTACCAGTACTCTATGTTAAATATGGAAACAATTACTGTTATTATTGTTATTGTGTATATTTTTTGGGGTAAATATGGAAAGAATTACCATTATTGCGTACATTTTTTTCAGTAAATATTGAAGGAATTACAGTCATTGTGTATGGTTGTTGTTTTTTGTTAAATTTAAATGGTGCATTTTGAAATTAGCCTGACCTTACCTTACCTTACCTAACCTAACCTAAACTAAGGCAGACTACCAGGACCTAACCTGGACAAACGACCGGGAAATAACCGTGATAAAGTACGGGAAATGACCAGGGCAAAATACTGGGACCTAGCCAGATCTGGCAACACTGCTATAACACGGTAATTCTATCAATAAATACAGTATTTTACCCCGGCCATTTCCTGTACTTTACCACGGATATTTCACGGTAGTTTGCCCAGGTTAGGTTACGTCCGGTAGTCTGCTGTGGTCTAGGTTAGGTAAGGTCAGGTAAGGTAGATAAGGTAAGGTTAGGTAAGGTAGATAAGGTTAGGTTAGGTTAGGTTAGGTTAGGTTAGGTTAGGTTAGGTTAGGTAAGGTAAGGCGGGTCGAGGTAAGGCAAGGTTAGGTAAGGTAAGGTAAGGCGGGGCGAGGTGAGGTAAGGTTAGGTAAGGTAAGGTTAGGTAAGGTACGGTAAGGTTAGGTAAGGTAAGGCGGGGCGAGGTGAGGTAAGGTTAGGTAAGGTAAGGTAAGGTTAGGTAAGGTAAGGTAAGGTAAGGTAAGGTAAGGCGGGGCGGGGTGAGGTGAGGTGAGGTAAGGTAAGGTCAGGTTAGGTTAATTTCAAAATGCTTCCTTTGAATGTCTTTGAAATTTGTGGATGAAATGCCATAGAATAAAATAGTTTTATAATGTTCTAAATAAGTGGGTAATGAAGGTAGAAAAAACAGTACATGATAAATGGTAATTCATTCCATATTTACCAAAACACCATAATGAAAAATGTTTTAAAATGGTCTAAATAAATAGTAATTAATAATAAATACTGTATAATGTCTATATAAGTAGGTAATTATATTAAAATATACAATATAGTTAATGAAGTAATTCTGTAAATTTACCATAACAATTTTAACTCTACTAAATGAATAAATAAATTAATTAAATAGTTTTAACATTCTGTGGGACATATGAGGACTTTTCCCATCTTATTTATCCTTTTATCACCATTTATTTATATTACAGAGATAATGTATTTACTTAACACCTTGAAATAAATAATGGTACTAAAATAATGGTAGTAATAATCAAATAATTATCTGTTATTGCTTTATTTCATCATTTATCGTCTTATTTATCCATTTATCATCATTTATTTACTTATCAACATCTTGAAATAAATAATTAAAAAAAGGTAGTAATAATTAAATAATTATCTTATCGTCTTATTTATCCATTTATCGTTATTAATCTACATCACAGGGATCCTTTATTTACTTATCAACACCTTGGAATAACCAAGTAATAAATAACTAATTAAATAAAGACAACATTTACCCGTAACAAAATCATTATCTATTTTTTCCATTCACCGGTTCGTCTTATTTCGTCATTTATCGACTTATTTATCCCTTTATTACCCTTTATCTACATCATAGGGGTCATTTATTTACTTATCAACACTTCAGAATTGTCAAGGAATAAATAATTAATTAGATAAAGTTAATATTTACCAGTGATAAATTTTTCCATTCACAGGTTCACAATTTATCGTATTATTCTGTCATTTATCGTCTTATTTATGCATTTATCGTCACTTATCTACATCATAGGGGTCATTTATTTACTTATCAACACCTTGGAATGGTCAGGGAATAAATAATTAATTAAATAAAGACAATATTTACCTTCTAGTCTGGAAGCCATGATCACCTGTCTGCTGGCTGTGTTGATCTCTCGTCAGTGTTACCAGCTCAGATGTTTGTTGATCTCTCATCAGTGTTACCAGCTCAGGTTTAGTAAGTTCAGTTCTGTAACTTTTCAACGGCTCATCTTTGGTTATTTATTGTTATTTATTTATTTGTTATTTATTTATTTGTTATTTTTTTTTTTTTTCTACGATACTGTAACAAACCCTTTCGGGTTTTATCAACAATTATTTAATTTTGTGAGGGTAACTACGATATATATGCATTATAATTCCCACGTACACAATTCCTATCACGAGTTAGTTAGGTCTAAAAGGAAACTCTCCCTTTTCACTGGTTTTTTATTTGGTAAAAGGTTTGAGATCAAAAGGTATCCTTCTTCCACAGGTTACAGTTTGTATATGTATTTCATAGTTAACCTGGAAAGTAACTAGGAACGTTACATAACTTCCTAATTCTTACATTATAATTAAAGTAGTGACATCTTCTATCCAATAGTAAAGATGTCACTAAACATAACATAATAGTATGGATGTGTAGCAGAGATATTCATCTCCCACTGAATGTAAAGGACGATGTAATATGGTAGTGAAGATATTATCTTCCACTTATCTCTGCTTCACATTGACTAATATGTCACGAGTCAAATTTTGACTCGTGACATTCGCACACACAAAAAAAACATTGCTACCAAGCAATGTTTACAGACTCGTGACGGGCTATGAATTATCCAACCTCGCTGTTGCATCAGGTTATTGACTTGTAGCATAGGAATTTGTCCACATCTTCCGAGTCCTTGCGTCCAGCTGCATTCCCTGTTCTAGAAATGGTCTACTGACGTGCTTCAACATTCCCTCATAGCCTATATGAATCCTGAATGGAAGAACTGCTTCATTGACTCCCTTCCTAATGTCTGCATTACGATCCTCCAGAACCATAAACAAGTACTGAGTGGAGCATCCCTTAGTTTCTTCGCCATACACATGAAGAGTTCCGACTTGAGGAAGAGTGGGCCTGATTTGAGTGCATCTGCAAACCTCACCCTCAACAGTCTTCTTCAATCCAACCTTTTCCTCAATTTCCTATGTTCTCCTCCTCAGTTCACATTATAAATTATCACTCGTCATACCCACCTGCAATCATGAGCGTTGATTCCAGCTATGAATTTGCAATGATGGACGAGAGTGACTATTACGTGTGCTTACTGAGGAGTTACATTTCCCAACACTGTCTCTAACACAGAGACACCAGGACATCTGTCCTAAATTTCACATAGACAACTGTGGTCGTATGCGTAGTAAATATTATATTGAGCATCTTGCTCTGTCTCAACATCGAGACACCAGGACACCTGTCCTAAATTCACATAGACAACTTTGGTCATACGTGGAGTGAATTCCCTTTGTTCCGGGAACCACTAACATAACAGTAGCATTAGTCATGCCTACCGCTAAAAAAATTGGCCACGTACTAGGCTTAACAATTCACGCTGCTCTGAGGTGATGTTACAAAGCCTGTACAAACTGTGGTCATCATAGAAGCACACCCATGTTGGGTTGTGTAGTACTTCTTACCTTTACATCTGTAATTTTCAAAGTCACACACACACGGCACTCGTTTTCTAAGTTACATACATTATATCAAGCAGGATGCAGAACACTACTATTGATATAAGACCTTACCTCGTATCATTTGCTTTTCTGTTGCAAGTAACGACAACAAGAGTGACTCCATGAAGCACTGGAGAATCTGGTGGATCGCACCGAGAATTCTGGCATTCACTCTCCCCCTGATGTGTTACGTTACGAGACGAGAGGTCGAGAGAGCCTGTGTTGTGTTACGAGATGAAAGCGAACTCAGAGCTCAATTCATTCACGTATGAGAGTTTTCCATACTCATACATGAATTGTCCTCCCACTTGCAAATTTTCAATGTCCAAACACACACCCAGCACTCGATCACGAATCATTAGTATGAAGAAACTAAATGAATTCGACCCTTTAGGCTGCTACCCCAACGAGAGGTTGGAGAGCCACGAGAACAAGGTGGTGTGCTTATGCAAGTAGGAGATGAACTGTTTTTTTCTTCTTCTTCTGTCATTTCTATTGCCTTAATTCCTGGACAATTTTTTAGCCTAACTAACTCGTGAAGGTGAGTACGTGTTGACTGGAATTCAATGCAAAAATCGAGTCCCTGTTCGGGCGCCAATGTAACAAACCCTTTCGGGGTTTATTAACAATTATTTAATTTTGTGAGGGTAACTACGATATATATGCATTATAATTCCCACGTACACAATTCCTATCACGAGTTAGTTAGGTCTAAAAGGAAACTCTCCCTTTTCACTGGTTTTTTATTTGGTAAAAGGTTTGAGATCAAAAGGTATCCTTCTTCCACAGGTTACAGTTTGTATATGTATTTCATAGTTAACCTGGAAAGTAACTAGGAACGTTACATAACTTCCTAATTCTTACATTATAATTAAAGTAGTGACATCTTCTATCCAATAGTAAAGATGTCACTAAACATAACATAATAGTATGGATGTGTAGCAGAGATATTCATCTCCCACTGAATGTAAAGGACGATGTAATATGGTAGTGAAGATATTATCTTCCACTTATCTCTGCTTCACATTGACTAATATGTCACGAGTCAAATTTTGACTCGTGACAGATACCTGCTGAGTTTTTGTCTGTTTTTTATACCACACTTCTACTACTAATATATCTTTTACTTTTTCTATATTTTCAAATAATAATTGTTCACATAATTTTGATGTATTCTGATGTATTCTGTAAATTTGGTAAATAGAGTAAACAATATTCTAAGTGTTCCTTTTCTGCACACACACACACACACACACACACATCCTTCACATTTTTCTGATTCTCCTATAAATCACGTTCTATCCCTTAATTAAATTTAGGGTGTTGATTCTTAACTTAAATTACAAAACTGATCCATACGTATTATCATATAATATATTTTCTTGGCTTATTTCTTTCTTATATTTCTTATATAATGTTAAGGCAGTCAGTCTTGTTACATCAACATATCTTCCCTCAGCCTACAAGGTTGCTATGATGTTATCCTTGTTTTTACAGCAGGGTACCTACTTACTGCTAGGTAAACAGGGACATAGGGGCTTGGGAAATTTTAACAATTTGTACATGCGAATAGTCATATCTACTATATCTACTATATCATATAAAATGAATGTTCTAGAAAGTTTATGGTAACAAACAAACGTAACAAAATTAATAAATATATATACATGTTGCATACCATTGGAAAGAGTTTTAAATTTCACATTTGGTGGTAAAATGAATTATGACTGCCTTGCTCAGTCGCAGCAGAGCAGGCATGCAAATGCAAAGAAGTGATAGGTCAAGGACAGGTCAGGTCAGAAAGCAAGGTTCTTTATTTTGATCCGATAGAGAATGAATTTTTGCCTGGTACATTTAGGGGTTACTAATTTAAAACCTGTGTATGCATTAAAAAATATTTTTGCACACTATAAGGTATGAACATTTGTGGGACAACGGTCATACTATGTTCCTCACAAGCAGTCTGATACTTGCATACTGCCCCACACCTTCCTATGGGACAAGTGCACTTACCTATACTCAGGTCAACATTGTACTCTTGCTTGTCATCAGGCTAGGCTTTAAGGTGGTAATTCATTTTTGTTACATTGGAGTGCCTTGATTCCTCCAAAATAAGCTACAAAACAGGACCAGAAGAGTTAAACTAATGGTGTTTTTTTCTTCTGCTTTGAAGAGTTTGGAGGATTCAATTGCTCGAGATTTACCAACAAAATTTCCCCCTTAAACCCAAATAACACACACACACACACTGGCCTGTGGGTCATATCCTTTCACTCCACCATCCTTCTACTCCAACCCATCCTTCTCCCTACCCACCTTCTTTCTTACCTACCGGGGTGCATGTTGAGGGACCCTATGTTATGATAAGACAATTGGAGGTAAAGGAGTCCTTCAACTATTGCCACGAAACACAAGCACACACAAATCGGCGCTCGTCGAAAAAGACGACAACACTTAGTGTATTGAAATTATACAAAGTGATAGAAGTTCCTCGCCTCTGGTATGACCTCCCCTCTGTGTTCCTATCCAATGTGACTTCACTATGTAACAAATTCCTTGAACTGGTGAATACAGTAAACACAATCAGCGCCGATATAGTCTGTGTCACGGAAGCCTGGCAAGTTATACCAGAGTTGTGTACCATTGAAAACTACGACTTATTCCACTGTCTCAGAACCGAAAAACGTGGAGGTAGACTTGTGATGTTACACACAAAGTACACAGCCGAGCAGCTGAACGTTGAAATCCACAGGGAACTTGAGGTCATGTGGGTAAGATTAACACCTCCATGTCACCCTCGCCACACTGCCTCCATCATTTGTGGTTTCGTGTATCACCCACCACGTGCACCCACCCATGCCCTACTCGTCGACCACATCATCAATACCTGTGACACCTTATGGGCACGATACCAATCTTCAAAAATGGTTATATGTGGTGACTTCAACCAACTAGACACAAAGGAAATAGAAGACCAACTAAACATCACCCAGATTATCAACTTTCCAACCCACGAACAGAACACTCTAGACCTCATTACCTAGCAGACCAATACCTAACCCCCCCCCCCCTATCATTCCCTCCCGTGGGAAGAAGGAACCATCTCTCCGTGTTCTGTGCCACAGCCACTACCACCTCCCACCATCAAATCAACCATACCACCAAGATATGTAGACCTACACCTGACTCTACTATCAGACAGTTTGGACAGTGACTGACACAGTACCCGTGGACTGAGGTACTAACTGTTAATGACGTTGATAGGAAGTGGGAGAATTATCAAACTACTATCACCCAGGCCTACTACCACTTCTTCCCTACTAAGAAGGTTAGGAATCACCCTGCTGACCTACCATGGATAACATCACGGATCAAGAGGCTGATGGAGCAGCGCAACAAGGCGTTTTATAATGACAGGAAGAGGTATAACACGCTGCGCAACAAGGTCATAAGAGAAATAAAAGCTGACAAAAATTTGTACTACCTAACAAAAATCAACGAACATCAGTCAGTGGTACAACAAATTAAAGGACCTGTGTGGGATGTGGAAAAAGTTACCTTATCTTCCTCTGTTGACGGACATACCAGCCAGGAAGCAGCTAATCTTATCAATGACCATTTCACCAGAATCTGTCAGACCCTGCCCAGACTGGACTCAGCCCAATTACCAGCTTACCTATCCTCCATCCCTCCCCCACACGTTAATGAGCATGAGGTCACCTATAAGCTCAAATGCTCCACTACTCCTATTGACCTTCCCATGATTTTGTACCGTGAGTTTGCTGTTGAGCTTGCATAACCCCTTTGTTCAACAATTAATACATCACTTAGTCAGATTAAATGACCATAGGATTACAAAATAGCATATCTTACTCCAATCCCAAGCCTGTTATGTGAAAACTTTGTGTTCGACTGAGTTTCAGCCAACATCTCTAATGTAATTGACCCTCAACAATTTGGAAATATGAAGTTATTATCAACCACCCATTGTCTCATAATCCTGATAAATTTTATGTACAGTAACCCGGAAAAAAAGAAAGACCTCAGTTGCCTTTGCATTCATAGATATCAGAAAGGATTTTGATCGAATATACCATAACGTAGTACTAAGGAAAGCTCTTGATATGGGAGTAGAGCACAGTCTAGTGTCATGGCTGGTAAACTTCCTGTGTGACAGACATCAGGTAATGTGTCACCAGGGTCCAGTATCTATACACCAACATATCTCCTGTGGTGTGCCCCAGGGAACCAGGATGGGAACCATGTGCTTCCTCATCCTAACCAATGATGCCATAACTGACACAAAATTTCGCTGGAAATATGTGGATGACTCACTACCACCTCCTGCAACAACACCTCACCAACCTCCACACATGGACCAATGTTAACAATGTCTCCATCAACCACGGCAAGACAGTAGTGATGCAGTTTCACACAGCTACCACACCACCATCACCACCACCACCACCACCAGTGATAACACTAGGACACCACTAACTACAAGTATCACCTATTTGCATCACCATTTTACAATGTATATTGACAACCCTTGGCTGCCTGTACCAAATAAACCTTTTATTATTATTATTGTATACACACATATGTATTAAAACACAAACACACACACACATACGCATACATTGAATGGTAACAGTAGTAATGACTCAACCTTTACTTATCATGGTGTGAACACTTTTACTAAATTGTATTGATTAGTGAACAGGAAGTTTATGTTGTGGTTCTACTAGAGAGAGAGAGAGCTGTGTGTGCTGGCCTGCGTTCATTTACCTGTGTGTATACATCCGTGTGCTTGCGTCAGTGCATGCCTGTGCGTGCGTGTGTACGTGTGTGTGTACAGCAATGGCTGATAGTGCTGGATCAGGGTCCAAGGAGTGTTGGAGTGCAACTAAACAGAGTTCGAAAGAGTAAGTCTTTTAAACCTCTCTCAATGTTGAGAAATTCACTTGATCAAACTCAGTTCAGTTGCTCTCCAACACTCCTTGGGACCTGATCAACCACTATCAGCCATGGCTGTATGTGTATACATACATGTATAATAATTATCATTATTATAAGTTTATTTTCATGGCAGTCAGAGACTGATAATTTACAGAGGGGAAGATTACATTAATATTAATTCTAAGATCTATAGGTTACAACTTGGAGACATACTAGTCTAGGTGTATATTTTTCGCACTAAACTGGGAATAGCACTCTGGTGGTAGCAGTCAGTGTGAGGGGCTCTTAGCGGCACCAGTTTGTTTTGGTGTCGGGTAACCCTGGCTGGTGTGGGGACGTCAGGTGGTACGAGGTTATGTAGCAAGCCTTCCCTGAACTTGCTAAGGGCTTGCTCATATATGGCTGTCAGCCTGGGCAGACTCAGGGTGGTGAGGCATCATTGTAACTAGTATAGGCAGGGCCGAGTATGACTCTGCATACCCTCTTCTGAACCTTCTAGAGCTGTTGTTGTTGTGTTTCAAATCCCCTGCTGGAGTCCCCAGAGACTTGAGTCTATGCAGCACATACAGCTTGTATGAGGCTACCTTGACCATCCTAGCGACATGTTGCTTCCATGATAATTGGTCATCCAGAGTGATGCCAAGCAGCTTGAAGGAGTGGATGAGGGCCAATTGTGAGCTGGGGGGGGGGGGGGGGGGGCACAACTACAGATGAGGTGCAGACGTGCATCACCAAGGTCTTGGTGTGGTTGATGGAGACGTTGTTGTGCTCTGTCCATGTCTGCAGTCTGTCAAGGGATTTATCAGAAAATGACTTGATTGAGGTCAAGTAACAAAATTGGTTTACTTGTAATATATTGTAACAATGAATAAATGGTGTAAGGTTTCATTGCATAACATGGTAATATATTGTAACAATGAATAGATGGTGTAAGGTTTCATTGCATAACATGGTAATATATTGCAACAATGAATAAATGGTGTAAGGTTTCATTGCATAACATGGTAATATATTGCAACAATGAATAGATGGTGTAAGGTTTCATTGCATAACATGGTAATATATTGCAACAATGAACATATAATGGAAGGTTTCATTGCATAATATAGTAATATATTAACAATTTTAGGATACATTAAAAGGATTGGCTCCATTGCGGAATTCTTCTGTTTCCCTTTTCCTTCTGTTTCCTTCTGGTTACTGTTTATCTTCTTCATTTCATTTTTTCTTTCGTGTTAGTGTCCTCCAGAAACAGTATGGCCTTCTTTCTTTCTCTTCCTTCACTTCAAGATATTTAGACTCATTCATTAAAATTGAAATTTGTTGAGCACATGCATATCATACGTAGACATGAACGTCACTCTTTTATCTTCCATTATTCGGAGATATATACTATGTAGCTATATGAAGGAAGAGAGCCGGAGGAATGTGGTTTCAGCTGATATAATATTTTAATAGACACATTAATCTGAGTATGGTTGTGAGTGTTAAAACTATAAGGTTTACCCTAATTGTATTTAAATGTCAGTACTACGAAAACTTATAGAATATAATATATCAGAGTGAGTAAGGCATAATGAAGATAAAACTGATAGGAGAGATTGGGGATTGGAAAGACAAAAAAGAAACAAGAGTCCAGTGTGCTAATAGGAAGTAACAAAAGAGGGAATGATTGATAAAGACAATGGAAACAAGAGTATTTGTCACACTGTATTACCCGTGTTAAACAAATGGTAACGAATAATGTTATATCACAACAGGGACGAAATATTCATGTAACTAAAATACATACTGAAGTTTAAATTAATACTTCATAGCAATGGAGGTATGAATGGAAGGTTATTTAACATTATATGGGGAGAGGAAAGGCCAGGAGAGGAAGTAATGTATTTATAGAAGAAAAAAAAAACATGTAATCACAAAACACACACTGTCATTATCTGTGCTGATGACGTGTGTATCTGACAACGTTATTGTATTCATACAATGTTGCCTCTATGACTGTAAATGTTTTGGTATATTTAATTAATAGACAACTGTTTGGCAACATAATATATATTTCTTAGTGTTGGTATTCGTAAACAAAAATCTTCCTCCACCATTATCATATATTTCTCAATAATATTATGATTCGACCTTTTGAACATTTATATAATAATTATAACTTTGAGGAATTTGTTGTTAAATTATTTCATTAGTTCACATATGATCATCTGTAATATTAGACATTTAAACCATATATACCTGTCAATTCTATCACATAGAGTGTTCCCTGATTAACAGGAACGTATCATGGACTAAGAAAGACAAACTTCAGGTATTGACTGTACAGCTGTGTTTATGATTCCCTGAGACACATCTTGTGGAGGCAACTTGACCTTGTCTATCCTTACTGGACAGTAGGTAGTTGAATCCAACTGTCTCACCAACACACACAGTGAAGCTAACAATAATATTATATAGAGGCAACTTGACCTTGTCTATCTTTACTGGACAGTAGGTAGTTGAATCCAACTGTTTCACCAACACACACAGTGAAGCTATACTTTCTGCCTATCTATTTACCATTGATGAAATACATTAGTTGTTGCTTGTACAAAATGATAAAAGTAGAATGGTGGTGACTCTCTCTCTCTCTCTCTCTCTCTCTCTCTCTCTCTCTCTCTCTCTCTCTCTCTCTGGGTGTGTGTGTGTGTGTCAACGCTCAGGAAATTCCCATTGTTGAGGCAAAAATGGAGTGAGTTTATTTCCTCTCTCTCCAAGGTTAACACCAATGAGAACTTTTGGGTGTAAGGTTACCCTCCATACACACGGGTCTGGGACTACAAACAATATTATAGTAACAACAAAGGTTTGTTATCCCTTTGTTTAGCCAGTATATAAATATTATCAGGTGTCTCAGACCAGTTATTACACAGCAGAAGTTATTAATGGTTATTATGACACGTACATTGTGTGTGTGTGTGTGTGTGTGTGTGTGTGTGTGTGTGATCCTACAAGTTATCCACTCATAGATTCTAGTGTTCTTCCATACATCCTAAAAGTTTGTATGGTAATAAATATACAACCCTTGTCAGGGGGAATATGAAAGTTACTATATTGATTTAACAAGATGTAATAACACAATAATTTACAAAGGATTAAGTTGTTCGCAGTACACTCGAGTTTATCATCTAATATGTTTTATTTCTTCCTCCACTGTCCTTACGGATGACGCCATGAAACTTCCTGTGTGTGTATGTGTATGTGTGTGTGTGTGTATGTATGTGTGTTCACTACCGGATTGGCAACCATCTTGTAGTGTTGTGTTTGTCACAGTTTGTGTAAATCCATTTCAAATTTTGCCTTACAGTGCTTCAACCTCTGGAGTTTATTATCAAGAAGAACCTTCTACATATTGGGTAAAGTATTTTGTTGTTACTATTAATTAAATCCTGCACTTAACTATTTTGGATTGTCTTCCTTTGAAATGCTCTGTATTTCTTCATAATCTCTCCCTCTCTTTATCACTTCCTATCTTTCCTCTCCTATATTCTTTGGTCAGGTTTCTTCTGTGGCAACATTCTTTTCTGTACTGAACAGTTCCACTTTACAATGCTCCCTCAATTCTTCTTTGAGTAATAATAGGTACACTTGGACACCACAATGTTTAGTCCGTCCACCTGTGTCAGTGTGTGATATTTGTAGCAGATGCTTTCTGGACGACAGACCACTTAAACTATCACAACCTATCACCTAACCTAATACACTCACACTATTACAAGGCTACATACACATTAACACACATACACTATTACAAGGCTACACACACATTAACACACATACACTATTACAAGGCTACACACACATTAACACACATACAGTATTACAAGGCTACATACACATTAACACACATACACTATTACAAGGCTACACACACATTAACACACATACAGTATTACAAGGCTACACACACATTAACACACATACAGTATATAAAGACAATAGAGTCTTAGCTCTATGTCTTTCTTGAATGTTTATCTTTTCTTGTAACACTATATGATTATATTTTCTCTGTAAATGTGACATGTATTTTTTTTTTATATTATATTTTGTCTAATAACATTGACAAGCGTTCCACTAAGAACACATATTATAACCTGATTATTATACCACCTCAGTTTGTCATGAGAGAAAAAGATTATTACTTATATCATTATATTTTAATTATGTATTAACTAACATTTCAGTATGAACATAATACATCTAGCATGTAGTATGTCTGTTGTATTTAAATCGCTGTTTGGAATGTGACACTCTTATTTTTATATTGTCGAATATTCATATTTTTTATTTTAGGTAAAATTAGCATACCGTATAATATTATTATGCTTTACTGTTATAGCAAAGTGATAGAGGGTTTAACTCACTCTCTCACTCTCTCTCTCTCTCTCTCTCTCTCTCTCTCTTGTGACAGTGGAAATTTCCTGATAATGTGCAAATGATAAATGTATTAATTTTTTGGGGTACATCCTGTGGTAAGTCCTGCAGGCAGTCGTATATACTGTGTAATGGAGGGTAGGATATGTGAAGGGAAGGATGGAGGAAGGATGGAGGGTAGGGTGTGTGAAGGGAAGGATGAAGGGTAGGGTGTGTGAAGGGAAGGATGGAGGAAGGATGGAGGGTAGGGTGTGTGAAGGGAAGGATGGAGGGTAGGATATGTGAAGGGAAGGATGGAGGGTAGGGTGTGTGAAGGGAAGGATGGAGGAAGGATGGAGGGTAGGATATGTGAAGGGAAGGATGGAGGGTAGGATATGTGAAGGGAAGGATGGAGGAAGGATGGAGGGTAGGAAATGTGAAGGGAAGGATGGAGGGTAGGGTGTGTGAAGGGAAGGATGGAGGAAGGATGGAGGGTAGGATATGTGAAGGGAAGGATGGAGGGTAGGGTGTGTGAGGGGAAGGATGGAGGGTAGGGTGTGTGAGGGGAAGGATGGAGGGTAGGGTGTGTGAGGGGAAGGATGGAGGGTAGGGTGTGTGAGGGGAAGGATGGAGGGTAGGGTGTGTGAGGGGAAGGATGGAGGGTAGGGTGTGTGAGGGGAAGGATGGAGGGTAGGGTGTGTGAGGGGAAGGATGGAGGGTAGGGTGTGTGAGGGGAAGGATGGAGGGTAGGGTGTGTGAGGGGAAGGATTGAGGGTAGGGTGTGTGAGGGAAAGGATGGAGGGTAGGGTGTGTGAGGGAAAGGATGGAGGGTAGGGTGTGTGAAGGGAAGGATGGAGGGTAGGGTGTGTGAAGGGAAGGATGGAGGGTAGGGTGTGTGAAGGGAAGGATGGAGGGTAGGGTGTGTGAGGGGAAGGATTGAGGGTAGGGTGTGTGAGGGGAAGGATGGAGGGTAGGGTGTGTGAGGGAAAGGATGGAGGGTAGGGTGTGTGAAGGGAAGGATGGAGGGTAGGGTGTGTGAAGGGAAGGATGGAGGGTAGGGTGTGTGAAGGGAAGGATGGAGGAAGGATGGAGGGTAGGATATGTGAAGGGAAAGATGGAGGGTAGGATATGTGAAGGGAAGGATGGAGGGTAGGATATGTGAAGGGAAAGATGGAGGGTAGGATATGTGAAGGGAAGGATGGAGGAAGGATGGAGGGTAGGATATGTGAAGGGAAGGATGGAGGGTACGGTGTGTGAGGGGAAGGATGGAGGATAGGGTGTGTGAGGGGAAGGATGGAGGGTAGGGTGTGTGAGGGGAAGGATGGAGGGTAGGGTGTGTGAGGGGAAGGATGGAGGGTAGGGTGTGTGAGGGGAAGGATGGAGGGTAGGGTGTGTGAGGGGAAGGATGGAGGGTAGGGTGTGTGAGGGGAAGGATGGAGGGTAGGGTGTGTGAGGGGAAGGATGGAGGGTAGGGTGTGTGAGGGGAAGGATTGAGGGTAGGGTGTGTGAAGGGAAGGATGGAGGGTAGGGTGTGTGAGGGGAAGGATGGAGGGTAGGGTGTGTGAGGGGAAGGATTGAGGGTAGGGTGTGTGAAGGGAAGGATGGAGGAAGGATGGAGGGTAGGGTGTGTGAGGGGAAGGATGGAGGGTAGGGTGTGTGAAGGGAAGGATGGAGGGTAGGGTGTGTGAGGGGAAGGATGGAGCAAGGATGGAGGGTAGGGTGTGTGAAGGGAAGGATGGAGGAAGGATGGAGGGTAGGGTGTGTGAGGGGAAGGATGGAGGGTAGGGTGTGTGAGGGGAAGGATGGAGGGTAGGGTGTGTGAAGGGAAGGATGGAGGAAGGATGGAAGGTTGGAAAGGAAAGATGAGGTAAGTGTTAGAAGGAGATGGAAGAGGAGGAATGAAGGAAAGGGAGGACATTAAAGAAAGGGAAAGGTAAAATTGGTTAAAGGGGAAGGAAGGGAGGATTGGGGATGGTAAAGGAAAGGAAAGAAGAGCGATATGAAGCTGTAAATGAAGGGAAAGAAGAGGAGGGGAAAGAAGGAGATGGGTAGGGAAGGGAAGGGAAGGATAGATAGAGTAATGGAAGGGGAGGGAACAGGAGGGGAAGGGAGAAGAAAGGTAGGGGAGGGAAGGGAAGGATAGATAGGGTAAAGAAAAGGGTCGAAGAGGGAGGGAAGGGAGAAGAGGGAGAGTGACGAATAGGAGAATGTAAAGGAATGAAGAGAAGGAGGGATAAGGGATGATAAAGCAGGGGAAGGGAGAGAAGGAATACAATATTAATGTATACAATATAATACAAACAGTAACAGATCTGTTGGTCCTTTAGAGGCTGTTTTGATTCTATGGTGCTAACTACTAGTAAATATAATGAATAAAATAGTAATAATAATAATAATAATAATAAAATAATCCTTGTAACTAATCTTGAACCATTACAAGAAAAGGTATCAATATTGGGTTTGTTGTTGATGTTGTTGTTGTTGTTGTTATTATTATTATTGCTGTTGTTAATGGTGTAATATACTTAGGGTTCATTGGAGCACTTTGATTCCTCCCAAGTGTCCCAGGAAACAGGACAACATTAACATAAATAATGGTGTTCTGTTGCTTGGAATAGTATGGAGGAATCAGTTGCTCCAGATTTACCAACACTCTACTACTTCCCTTTCACTTCCTGGCTAATTGTTGGTATATTTCTAAAGCCACTTTATTTATTTATTAATATAAGTAACAAGGAAGCACTACCATCTTGTATTACCATTATAATGTTGAAGTTGAAGAGAGAGAGAGAGAGAGAGAGAGAGAGAGAGAGAGAGAGAGAGAGAGAGAGAGAGAGGTAAAGTGTTGAATGTGAGCGAGAGAGAAAGCAAAATGTGTGTGTGTGTGAGAGAGAGAGAGAGAGATAGAGAGAGGTAGTAAAGGGGGGTGTGTGTGAGAGATAGAGAGAGAGGTAGTAAAGGTGTGTGTGTGAGAGAGATAGAGAGAGAGGTAGTAAAGGTGTGTGTGAGAGAGATAGAGAGAGAGGTAGTAAAGGTGTGTGTGTGAGAGTGAGAGAGAGAGAGAGGTATTAAAGGAGAGAGAGTGGTTTTAGAGGCAAGAGAAAGATAGAGGTAGTATTGACACACACATACGCACACACATAAGCCCTAATAGTATACACACATATGTATTAACACACACACATACACACACACTTACCCAAATAGTATACAAACATATACACACACATACACACACACACACACATAAACAGTATACACATGTATGTATTAACACACACACAACATACACACACATACACTAATAGTATATACACACGTATGTATTAACATACACACACACACATACCCAAACAGTATACACATATATGTATTAACACACACACATACACACACACACATACCCAAACAGTATACACATATATGTATTACACACACACATACACACACACACATACCCAAACAGTATACACATATATGTATTACACACACACACACACACACACACATACCCAAGCAGTATACACATATATGTATTAACACACACACACACACACACACATACCCAAGCAGTATACACATATATGTATTACACACACACACACATACACACACACACATACCCAAACAGTATACACATATATGTATTACACACACACACATACCCAAACAGTATACACATATATGTATTAACACACACACATACACACACACACATACCCAAGCAGTATACACATATATGTATTAACACACACACACACACACACACACATACCCAAGCAGAATACACATATATGTATTACACACACACACACATACACACACACACATACCCAAACAGTATACACATATATGTATTACACACACACACATACCCAAACAGTATACACATATATGTATTAACACACACACACACATACATACACACACACACACATACACACACAGTGAATGGTGACAGTAGTAATAACTCAACCTTTCCTTATCATGGTGTGAACACTTTTACTAAGTTCTATAGATTACTGAACAGGAAGAGATAGAGAGTTGTGTGTGCAGGCCTGCGTGTCTGTGCCCTTGTGTGTACATCCGTGTGTTTGCGTACGTGCGTGCATCTGAAACACAGTACTTGTTTCCAATATTAATATACACCTTTATATGTACAGTACTCAGGGACATCTGTAACACAGTACATGTTTCCAATATTAATATACACCTTTATATGTACAGTACTGAGGGACATCTGTAACACAGTACATGTTTACAATATTAATATACACCTTTATATGTACAGTACTGAGGGACATCTGTAACACAGTACATGTTTCCAATATTAATATACACCTTTATATGTAGTCCTCAAGGTCTGGCTGCACATCTGAAACAACAGGTGAAGTCTCGCTGGACATACCATCTGTGGTCTGGTGGTCACAAAGGAAAGGTAAGTAACACACACAGACAACACATCATCTATTTACTGGTCCATGTGTTCTTATCCTTAGCCATTATCACTCTCAACACACACACATACACTCACACACAGACAAACAATACATGACCTATTCACTGATCCAAGTCTTCTTAGCCCTAGCTATTAACACAAACACACACACACACACACACACACAACACATAATGTACTGTAGGTTAATATGGTACCCATGTGAGACCTCTGTACCATAATACATTTACCACACACACTCATGTCTGTATTTATTACACAACAAATAATATTACTACACCAACACCAATCGCATTATTGTAAACTACAAACAGTTGCTCAATTCCACAACGAAAGAAAGAAAGAGTGTAAATGACTTATTGGTTAAATATTTAATGAATTTGGTGAGTAAATAAACTATACACTGATAATCATTATCTAACTGTTGGATAATAATGAAGCCTTACCAGTGTGGTTAGTTAGTGTATGTTATCAAATATCCCGTATTCTGTGGTTGCCTGGAGCACTATAGAAGTCATAGGGATAATGAAGGAACCAAAGGTTCTTTAACAGTGTTTATTATGAGGCCGACAGTAGGTACACACACACTGTATAATATAACCTATGGCAGTGTAGCCAACTAGGATGGTGTTACTTTACGATATCATCGCTTGGGTAGATGATATCAACCGTAATGCAGTTTAACCTGAAATGTGGAAGTGGAAGTGTGAAACAATATAAGAAATTATGTGTGTGTTTCTACACTACGTAGATTACTAGGTCACCATTACAGTACATATGTCTCATCTGTGCGTGTTGCTTGCTGTAGCTCCTCCAACTGGACGTCATCATTTAGGTGCTTAACTTCTGAGTCGAGACACCGTACAGCTCGTACTGCAGCAGCAGCCTGTAAAGGGATGTCCTTGAGCATGTCATTTTCATCCGTAGGGTTGCTGACAGGGTGGCGGGAATGTGCATCAGGTATGCACAATTGCTTGCCTGCACACCACCTGGCTGTAAATGGGAAGGGCGACAGCTTCTCCTTGAGATGCTGTAGTCTTAGATTTTCAACTGCGTCCAAGGTGTAGTGGTTAAGAATGGGGATGAGTGGACGGTGGTCAAAACGTTGTAGCCCTTTCAAGTAATACCCACATTTGTGCATCACCCAGACTGTGGCCAACATCTCCAACTCTATTGTGGCATACCATGTTTCTGTATCAGTGAGAAAACGAGAGCCACATTGTACCAGACGCAGGTGTCCTCCTCCGTGGTCCTGCAATAATGTGTACTCTATACCATGTAGTCTGGATGCATTAGTCTGTAGAACTGCAGGTAGATTAGGGTCGAATACTGCCAACACTGGTGGACTGGCCAGCACTCTTTTGACATTCCTGAAAGCGGTGTCATAATCAGCAGTCTACTTGATCGCTCAGCAGCTGCTGAGATGTCATGAGAAAACTCTGTCAGTTGGTTGACCAGTCCCATGAAAGATCTCAGGTCAGTTACGTTGGCTGGTGTTGTGAAGTCTCCAATGGCTTTCACTTTCTCTGGGTCTGGTGCAATTCCATCAGCTGACAGCACAAATCCACAGAACCTTACTCCCGATGTAGCGAGCATAAACTTGTCTGCATTCAGAATAATTCCAGTCTCTCTACATTTGACCAGTAGTCTGTCTAGCCATTGTAAGTGTGACACGAGTTCCTCGTCATACAGTAGAACATCGTCCACTACCTTCACACAATTGGTGATACCTTGTAGAGCCGTGTCACTTCTTTGGCAAAAAGCATCACCTGTACCTATAAATCCCATGGGGCCACGAAGATACCTGAATCTCCCATAAGGTGTGAGTAATGTAGTTAATGGTTGGTCTTCCTCAGCCAGCTCTAACTGCCAGTAGCCACACAAAGCGTCAACGACTGTGAAGAACTTGGATCCTGGTGGGATACTTCTAACAGCTGCAAATGGTGTGGGAAATGGGTGGGCTGGATGGGAGACTTGACTGTTTAACTTTGAAAGATCCGTTGTTATATGCACTCCACTGTGTGGCTTGGGTACCACGACAAGTGGGTGGCACCAGGGTGATGGGTCGTCTCCTGCAGGCGTGATAATACCCTGGCCTCCATGTTGAGTATCTCCTTCCTTACTTCTTCCTGGTATGCCAACGGGATCTGTCGCAAGGTGTATATGGCAAAGGGTTGTGCATCCTCTCGTAAGTGTATCTTAATGGGTGGCCCCTTCATAGGCCGTAGTGTTGTCTTGCTCAGATCCTGTTTTGTCAGTAACACGTCTGCACACTCCTTCAGGTAGTACTCCCTAGCCTGTGAAGGTGTTGCAGTATTCGACCAGGTTGGAGATGGCTTGGCTGGTGACGGTAGTCCTGCTGCACTACTACCTTTCCCTTTCTGAACACATGCATGAGTGACCTGGGCAATCGGGTGGGGAAAACGCTAGAGGATTAGCGTTAATTCTCTGCAAGCCCTGTGGGAAAGGAGTGGTATGGAGAATCCATGGTGAACATCCATCCACTCCTGTGTACTACGTTCCTCCACCTGTAGTTGTACCGATCCGACTGCAGACTTCATAAGGGACCCGTCAGCTGCATAAGTTGGAGTCTGTGGAGGTGGTTGAAGATCACTAAGAGACAATCCGATGTGTTGCAAGTGGTCTGGACCAATGATTGTTGTGTCAGCTCCCATATCAGGTAACATGCCAAGGGTGTATGTTCCTTTTCCGTAGGTAACACTGACAACAATGAGTGGGGAGGTCTCGGAGGGGGTGCGAGTGGCGGCTTGGACACGACGAGCACCACTACCCTTGGAGTCCTGGGTGATATGCCAAGCAGTCTGTCGTCGCCCTCCCTTAAATTACTCCTCTCCAGCTTTCGTGGTCGATCGGCAACAACTGTCAAAATGACCTATTTTAGTACAAATACGACAAGTAGCATTTTTAGCAGGTCAATATGGCCTTTTTGCAAAATGTCCTTTTTACCACAATAGGGTGTTTTCGGGTGACGTCACGACATTCACGGCAGCCATCATGGTCAGGCAGGAGCTTTGTTTACAAGGATAAGAGTTGCCAACTTAGTGCTTTGGGAGCTCCATATAATGTTTTTTAAAGTGATCTAGCGAGAGTTTCGTATCCTTAGCGTCTTTTCTAGATTATAGGCCCGGATTTACAATGTTTTGTTGCGCCTTTTATTGTTTTTTTTTATTATTATTTCAGAATCTTGGTCTAACAAAAAGCAAATATTCATTTATAAAAGTCGGTAGTATACGTCGGCCTTTTATTAAAAATACCGTTTTTGAGGAGTAAGTCTAGCGCCTCCCGAAACTTCTCATATTGGTAACCCTGACAAGGAGAGGGCAGTTTGTATATTCAGCAGGGAGCTGTATGTTTGTTAATACTTATCTCCTTTTCGGACAAAATTCAAGATGCGAAATTACTGCTGTATAGTAGGATGCAGTAACTCAGACAAGACTCCTGGTGTGTCAAGATTTCGGATCCCAAAGGTGGTAAAAACCCAAGGAGAAGCTCATGAGAAGTTGCTAACTAGACGAAGGAGTGTGTGGTTGTTCAGAATATCCAGGGTTCTCATGAAGTATTTGTGGTATTACCTTAAAAAATTGTTTAAATTACCTTAGATTGAGCCAAATGTCCTTAGTTCCTGAAATAAGTGACCATAACGACATAAACTGAACCCTTGACACACGATACTTTTATGAAATTATAATAGTTTTTTTATAGCAGCGCATTTTTCTTTTACGACGACCCATGAAATAACGGAAAAATCGATAATATTTGCCTTAGATTGTCAAAACTTTACTCTAAATAACCCCAAATTACGTTAATCTAGGATAATTACCTTTAATATTAGATCATTGAGAATATCCAGAGTGGAGACATCAAACCCTGAAAACTGGCTAGTCTGCTCCAAGCACTTCATTTCAGGTAATTGTACACAGTGTTAGACTTGTGTAACCAAGAGTTACATGTTTATTTCATTGTCTTGTAGTTGTAGTCTGGGTTTGGTGAAGAAATAAAGTAGTCAATCATGTCGAGATATGTAACCGGAGGGTAGCGCTCAAAGTCAGTACTGAATTTACACTTGGACACTGCATATGGATCCACGCTCACACCAGCACTACTTAATTTCTGCAGGTAAGAGGCATGGTCTGTTGCACTAAGGCTCTTGAGGTAAGTGGAATGCTCCATTATTATGATGATTAGTGTAAATGAACTTCTTACTATCACAACTGCACTCTCTCTGCGGGCCCAATACCCGCCATCATGGCGGTTGTTTATATCGTGACGTCACATCGATCAGCTGAGCGAAAACACCCTATTACGAGATGTGAGATATAGTGGCTGAACATTGGCCCTTATCATGTGTCTTACCACAATTCTGACACATGCCTGGAGGAGTGTACTTGTCCTTACAGGGTACTGTTTATGTTTCTTCTCCTTTTTATACTTTGACACAGCACAAACATTTTTAGAAGTATGCCTAGCTGCTTCATGGGCATAACAGTGCTGTACCACTTGGTCAAGGGACTTAGTAGGTATGATACGGATTAATTCCTACACTAAATCTTGATCCCTAATACCCATTAAAATCACCTGTTTCATCTGAGTTTCCTCACAACTAGCATCACCTCCCTTACAGACATCCACTGCTTCAGATAAATTCTTTACTCGAACAAAGAACTCATTGAACTGCTCACCTGCCTCCTGTTTACAACTAAACAACTCACATCTTCTCAAGGCTTCATTCGTTTGAGCCTT
>JAWZYT010001093.1:15000-52500 GCA_034508575.1 Petrolisthes manimaculis | reverse complement strand
CCTCCTCTTCAATTCCTCCCAACTGCCTTATTCCTCTCTTCTACTTCTTCCTTTCCTACCTCAAACATTCCCTTATCTCCACCATTCCCTTTTTCTTTTCTGTCTCTATACCTTCACCTTTATCCCTCCCTCCCTGTACCTTCCTTCGTCTCTCTCCATTCCTCATTCTCATCTTACTCTCCTGCCTTCATACCTACACCTCAAGCCTACTCTCTCCTTCCCCACACCTTCCTTCATCCCTACTCTTCCTCTTCTCACAATTCCCTTCCCTACCCTTACTCCTCTTATATTTTGCCTCCCCGCTATTCTCCTACCCACCTCTCCCTCCCTGCCATTCTCCTACCCACCTCTCCCACCTCCTCTTTCCCTTACCCACCTCCCCTCAGCCTCCAACTTTTATGATTCTGTGCCAGCCACTCGTTTTGTTACTATCGTTCAACCTCCTCACTTCCCAACTCCCCTCCCTTTCCATATCCCCTTGCCTGTTCCCTCTCTTTCCTTCCCTCTTCTCCCCTCTCTTTCCTTCCCTCTTCTCCCCTCTCTTTCCTTCTCTCTTCTCCCTTTCTCCTACTTTCTTCACTCTTTTTCCTCTCCATTTTTTCATATCCCTCGTTCTTCATTTCCTCCTGTCTCCATGCTCTCTCGCTCTTCCCTCCCTGTCCTTTCTACTCGTATTCCAAGCCTTTCTCTCTTCTTCATATCCTTTTCCTCCTGTCCTTCTCTTCCTTGTCCCACTGTTCCCCCTCCTTCTCTCCTTGTCCCCAACTCTTCCCCCTCCCACTCTCCTTGCCCCCACTGTTCCCCCTACCTCTTTCTTTACCCCCACTGTTCTCCCTCCCTCTGCCAATGTTTACACTCCAACTCTTGACGGTGCCCGGGAGGTAATGGGCAAAAAGGAGGTGTTATAATACAGTGTTTTATGGGATGCTATTACCGGTCGTACGAAGGGGGCAAGTTACGGCTACGAGGGGGTCGAGGCCGAGTTACTAGAAGGGGGGCAGCGTGGGGGGCGATTGCAAGTTTCGTCCTGGGGGGGGGGGCAGTGAGGGAGTAGGAGAGTTGGATTATTATTATTATTATTATTATAAAAGGGGATCCAAGACAATGAAATAGATAATAGAAAGAGTAGGAAAGAATTTTGTTGAGAAATGCACGGTATGGGTCGAAGGTGAAATAAAATACCATCCAGCCATCCATCTATGGGAGGAAGAGAAGGTGGAGGTGGGCAGGATAATTAAATGTGAGAGGACTAGCGGTGCCTCGAAATGTGATTAGGATGGTGGTGGTGGAAGAGAGTGAATGTTGTGTTGAAAGAGTAAGGGAAGTTAGTATGAATGGAAAACAGATAAGAGATAGTAATACAAAGAATGTTCAAACAGCATTAGAAATAATAAACAGTAGGAGAAGAAATAAGACTGAGACATGAAAGGTGATATATCAAAAGAGAATGTAGTAGAATGTGGCCCAAAGTGTGAGAGGAGGGAGAGTAAGAGAAGACGGCAAGAGGCTGAGAGTCTTTAAAGATTGAAGATTAAAACTTTACCGCCCTGGGGATACATTTGATAGCAGCAGAAAGTCGCACCTCACGTAGATTACTATATTATAATAAACCATAAATCATCTATGCTTAAAAGAATTATAAATCGTGGTGGAAAGGGGAAGAATAATGTGATTTGAAAGACACTTTATGTAATGTAAAGGGAAACATAATAAGTTTATAGGGAAATCAACAGAGAAGTGAGAAATGGTTAAATTTTAGAGGGAAAAAGAAAGGGAATGAAATTTGAGGGCGTGAGTGGAGGAGTGTTGGGAGGAAGCGGTGTTGGCGGAGGGATGAGAAAGGATGAAAGCTGAAGGAAGGGGCCGAGACGAGGGAGGAAAGCTGAGTCCTGGAGGCAAGAAAGTAAGGTGAAGGTCGAGAGATAGCAAAATATGAGTTAAATTAATATAACGTGGATTTTTTAAAGGCATGGAGTACTTATTCGAGAAGGTTTCTGGGATGGGAAGAAATAAATGAAATATTTTAAAGGTTGAGGGTTAGGAAATATATATGTAAGAGTTTTAAAATGTAAAATATTTCAAGACAAGGAGTATTTATTTGAGAAGCTTACTGGAATGGGTAAATACTATATATATAGTGGTTCGAATACTGGGCTCACATTTCAGTGCGAAACATATAATATTTCAAATGGATTGGTGCATTTCGTCAAGATTTAATAAATGTAATGGAGTCTTGTCTTCGTAATAAGATGCATGAACAATGAGGCTTGGTTGTTTTATCACCAAGGTAATGGGAGAATGTAAGTCAGGTCACTCAACCTCATTTCCGCTTTGACCACTAAGGGAAGCAAGGGAAGGAAAGTTTGGATGCCAAGTGGACACGGAAAGAGTGATCATAATTACACGTCACATCTTTCTTGAACTTTGGTCAATTTAGACTGAAGTATCTGACACATCTCAAATATAGAAAAGTAAGAAGAGGATTCAGGGAAGTTGGAGGAAAGGTAGGAATGTTGTAAGAAGAAAAGGAAAGGAAGGAGAGAGGATGTAAAATATCGAATAATTGAGAGAGAAAACACGGAAAGATAATGGGGTGAAGAATTGGGAATAAAGTGAATGATAAATAATGGAATTGATATGGATTGTTTGAGAAAGATGAATAATAACAGAAAAAAGTTGAAAACGTATAGATTATAAATAAAGATAGAATATAATGGAAGAAGATAGAGATAGATTCACAGATGGAGATTTTTAAATATATATATAAAGAGGAAGACAAACAAAGACAGATGAAGGAGGGAGAAAGAGACACAAGGTAAACTTAGAGTCCAGAAGAATTGAGGGCAATATAGGAGCAATAACAAAGAGTGTGATAAGAGAATGGACGAGAAGGCTGATAAAAGGAGAAGAAATAAATGTTTAGACATGAGAACAGGAACTGAAAATAATAGATTGGAAGGACAACAGGAATGAAGAAAGAAAAACCAATAACCAGACCCACAGATAAGCTAAAACAAAACAAAAAAACAGTCGTACTAACAAGCAGATAGATAAACAGATGGATAGATCGAAACTGAGTAGAGTGGAAAGGAAGAAAAAACTAGAGAAGATTAAAGTGTGAGTGAGAGAAAAAATAGATAGTTTTTGGTTGCTCATAATTGGCGTGATCACATGTTTTGCTTCAGTGCCTGATTTAATTGGAAGGCTAATGATTCCTCCAAATTAAAATACAAAACAGGTCCACTGCCTCATACATGGAAGTGCTGCTCAGTTTCCTGTCATAGATTGGAGGATTTAGTAACCTTTTAATTTGTACACAACAGGTGACTTCCTGAATCCTGTGTTACTACATGTTTACTAACAATCCGCATAGTATATATATATATATATATATATATATAATAATTCGTTGTATTAGTCATGTGGGAATGATGGTACAAAAGTAAACACCATGAGTGACGATGGCTGATAAAGAGGAAGAAAGGAGGAGGGAAATGGAAATAGTCAGTCATGGAAAGGAACAAAAAGGAGCTTGAGAATATTGACAAGGAGGAAACACAGAGAGAGAAATGGATAATTACAGGACAGGAAAAGGAATAAGGAGGCAGGGAAAACAAGGACTGGGAAATGTTGTAAAAGAGGCTAGGGTTGGGTTCCAAGGAGATATATTACTGAAAGACCAAGCCTCCAGAGGGGCATGAAATCTCAAACAGCGAGCTTTAAAGGTTGCTACCCTTCTTTTGGAGATAAATTGGCCAAACATTGATCGTCTGAAACAAGTGCTTTACTGAAGGTTCATGTGGATGCTGCTGAAAAGGATAAAAAGGAAAAGAAAAAAAAATACAATGTACATCAATACAGAAAAAAGCTTCAGAGGAAACAAGAAAGCGTTGGATAAAATATGGAACTATAAGAAAGGTAGACAGACTATCAGACTTCTCCCAACGAGTGTATAAGTTTTTTGAGAGAACCACCTCACAAAATAAGAAAAAAATGTGCTCTCAATTATTCTCTATACCGCTCATCTAATCCACTTTATTCCCGATATTCACAAAAATTTATCTAATCCATTTTATTCCCGATATTCACAAACATTTATCTAATCCATTTTATTCCAGATATTCACAAAAATGTATCTAATCCATTTTATTCACAAAAAATTATCTAATCCATTTTAATCCCGATATTCACAAAAATTATCTAATCCATTTTATTCCCGATATTCACAAACATTATGATTCCTTTTTCCCAGGCCTGTCCAACCCATTTCTTTGCTTACATACATTTACATTAATTCATACAAGTACTGAATTTTGTAGAACAGTTTCCCTCAATGGATTTACACTCTTGACATTCATCAATCAAGCGGTCTTATATGAGTCTTGATGGACAGGGACAGGGACAGGGATAGGGACAGGGACAGGGACAGGGACAGGGACAGGAGCTACTCTTCCTTCATAAGTATAAAATAGAGGATGGATGAGTGTGATGGAATAAAGTGCCATAAAGACTAGATGTAGGAGAGAGAGAGAGAGAGAGAGAGAGAGAGAGAGAGAGAGAGAGAGAGAGAGAGAGAGAGAGAGAGAGAGAGAGAGAGAGAGAGAGAGAGAGTAGGAAGAAGGTATGAGAGAAGGAGAAAGGAGGAGGAAGGCCTGAGATGAGTGAGAGGAGGAATAAGAGGGGTGCCAAGAGAGGGGGGGGAGGGGTAGAGGAGGGAGGCTGGAAATGCATGACTGGTAGGGGAGGAGAGGGGGGAGAAGGGGAACTGTCAGAAAGGAAATATAAGGGAGAGGGAAGGGGAGGGGAGGGGAAAAGAGGTGAGGTGGCAGAAAATGGGATGGAGGGAGTCAAGGAGTGGTGTTGGAGGGGGTAGGGGGGAAGGGGGAGGGGGGGAGCAGTTTGTGAGGATGGGAGAAGAGAAATACTTTTATTACTTTACTCCCACCGTCGCTCTTACATCCCCCTCCCTCTCCCTTCCTCTCTTCCTCCCCCTTTCCCTCCCTCCCTCCCTCTCTCCCTCCCTCTCTCCCTCTCTCTCTCCCTCTCCCTACCAATATGTTCTGTTTCTTAATTTCGCTGTTCATTCTTTCTCCTATTTCTCTCCTCATTTTTCTCCCTCTTTACCATTCTTTATTGCCCCTCTCTCTTTCTCTCTCTCTCTCCACTTTTCCTTCCTTCTTTCCCTCCCTCCCTCCGTCCCTCCATATCCATTCATCTGTCAATCATCTCAGCGTTTCTCTCTCCCTGTTTCTTCTGTTTGTCTGTTATTTTTATTCCGTTTTCCCTTTTCAATTCCTTCTTTTCCTTCTTCCACTACCCACTCGTTCTTTTCCTTTTTAATTTTACAGATTGTTGCAGTTATTATATTTAATTTCTCTACACTTTTATTATCATCAAATTTCTTGTCTATCTTTTTCCCCTGTATTTTTTTTTCTCCTTACTTTCTTTTCCTTTGTTTTTTGTTTCTCTGTTTTCCCTCCATCGTCTTCCCTCCTCCTTTCTACCTACTCATTTTTTCATTCTCCTGCTTCTTCTTTCCATTTCTGTCTGGTTTCTTTTCCACGTCAACTCTCCCTTCCTTTTCTCTTTCTCTTCCTTTTCTCTTTCTCTTCCTTGATCTCTCTCTCTTTTCTTTTATGCTTCACTGACTCGATCTATCTTTTCTCTTATTTTTGTATTCTGCATTTTTTTTATCTTCTCTTTCTTTAGTTCTCTTTCTCTCTGTATTCCTGTATTCCTCCTCTCTATTCTTTTATGCAGACTATTTTTTTTTTGTATCTTACTCTCTTCCTTTTCTCATTCTTTTTCCTTCCTCTCGTGTTTGTTTATTCCTCCTTGGCTTCCTTTCCGCTTCTCTCTCTCTCTCTCTCTCACTTTCCCTCATATGCCCCTCCTCCACCTCTCATATTCTTTATTGGTCTCTTGCATAATATTTTCTCTCTTCTCTCTCTCTCTCTCTCTCTCTTTATATATATATATATATATATATATATATATATATATATATATATATATATATATATATATATATATATATATATATATATATATATATATATATATATATATTTATTTATCTTTCCTTTCCTCCCCTTCCATTTTTTCTCTTATTTTTCTTTCTTTCATCTATTTATCTTTCTGGCTATCTATTTTTATCTCTTTAGAATGTAGTGAGAGGAAATATATGAGGTTCAGACTATGATAAAATATAACCAAGTTCACAGAATGAATAAAAAAGAGTGAAGGTAAGAAGACGTGTTAAAGGACTCTGAGGAAATCTAGGACGAGGAGGAGAAGAAAGAAAAATGCAGAGGAAACAATTAAAGGAGGCGAAGGAAAGCGGAAGGAAGAATGTGCAGGAAACAAGGAAATGGGAAAAGAAAGATTCGAGGTCACAGAAGGAAAAGAGGAGGAGAAAAAAGAAATGTAAAGAAAACGAAAGGAAGTGAAGAAACAAGGAGGAGGAGGAGGAGGAGGAGGAGGGAAAGCTTTAACTTTGGCGTTTAGGGTCAAGAGGAAAACGCGAAAAATTGTGAGCGTTAAAAATATCAGCAAGATCTGAAGTAATTGGAGGAGAGAGAGAGAGAGAGAGAGAGAGAGAGAGAGAGAGAGAGAGAGAGAGAGAGAGAAATGTGGAACGAATAGTGATAGATAAAGATAGAATGACAGGAAGTGAGTCAGTAAAACAGATGTATTTAAATATATCAATACAGACTAAGGAGAGAAACGGAGACTTTGACACCAATCTTTGTAACATATTAGAGAAAACAATATGCTTCATTCAGTGTAGTAGTAATAAAACATATATATCACTTAACAAGACAACATAACGTACAAAAGGATACGTTAGGCGACATTTTTTTTTGTAATGGCAAAGAGCAATAAGATTCGAAGAAAGAGAAACCACATTGTTCATTCCCACTTTTATTTATGTTTGAGTCCTGTTGTGGAACCTTTGCATGTGGGGACATACCGGTAGCCATTATTTATAGAGGTTTGGTGGCCTTTTCGGAAACAAATGAAAAATCTTTAGAGGTCCAACATTTCACCATTTTACTGTTCTTCTTCTTGGTGTCAATCAATTCTGTCTCGTCCTGAGTTACCATTGAAAGTTTTATCTCGGTCAATTTAGTTCACGTCAATCTATCTCAGTGTGAAAGAGCCTTGTGTATTCACCGTAACTATTGGCATTAAATTAAATTAAATTAAATTAATGCATTAATTCATTACTCACAGACACAAAATACTATGATTATTCTTAGCTTTTTTCTCCTAATTCACAATAAACAGAAAACTATATAAAAAATATACAGTCAGACATAGGCACTATCTTCACAAAATACTCTGTTTATTCGTAGTTTTTTTTTCTCCTAATTCACAATAAACAGAAAACTAGTCAGTCATAAACACTATCTTCACAAAATACTCTGTTTATTCGTAGCTTTTTTTCTCCTAATTCACAATAAACAGAAAAGTAGTCAGTCATAAACACTATCTTCACAAAATGCTCTGTTTATTCGTAGTTTTTTTTCTCCTAATTCACAATAAACAGAGAACTAGTCAGACCTGTGGGCCACAATATAGCGGCCTGGGCTGGTCTGGTCTGGTCTGTGGGTCAATAGGAACTCCACCCATAAAATTTCATCATGATGCTCCCATTAGTTTAACTCACTTCACCCTTACTGCCTGCTCCCCTCCCTCCCCCCCCCTCACCTCTCCTGCTGTATACTGTCCTCTGCTGACCGAGTATCCATTCTACTTTTCTCCCCTACTGCTGGCCACTCACTGTTGTTCTTCTTTTCCTTCACCTGCAACACCTTAACTACCCACGCCCCCCTTCCCCCTCCTGCTTACTTTTCCTGCTGACATTTATCTACAATCTCTTTTTTTTACTTTCCTGCTGACTTTCCTACTTTCCTACTAACTTTTTTTTTTTTTACTTTTCTGCTGATCCTCTCCTCTGCTAACCCTCACCTGCTTAATATCCTGCTGACACTCCCCTGTTAAACCTCAGCTGCTCACTCCCACCTACCACCTCTCAACCTGCTCATGCCTTCCCTCCCTCTCTCCCTCCCTCCCTCAGTCGTGGCTCTTGCCTGACAAACCTACCAGACTTGTCACAACAATATTCAATTATTGTTATTGCATTTCAAACTTTCTCTTCAAGCTTGGGCCCAAAAAATCAGTAATGGTAAGAAAAAACTGCAGTGGTGTTCAAAAATGATTTTAATTATCAAAATATAAGTATCTCATTTGGATTTAGGCAGGAAAAAGTTGGAATTTTGTGCGTGGTTTCCATAAAGTTTTAAAGCTATAGGCATGTAGCGTCACAAGGGGAGGTAGTAGTGGAGGTAGTAGTAGTGGTGGTGGTGGGGTAGTGAAAAGGGGTGTGTGAGGTGCGGGTGATTGGTGGGGAGGGAGGGGGCAGGGGAATGCGAAGCTGGGTGGTGTATTGAAGTGGAGTACGGGGGTTGGGGGTTGGGGATGGTAGGGGGTATGGGAGGTGACATGGGATAGCAATATGGCTAGGTGGTAAAGCAGGCTGACTGACCGGTTGGTAAAGGGAGGTAGGGGAGAGGGTGATGAGGGAGGTACGTAGGGGAGAGGGTGATGAGGGAGGTACGTAGGGGAGAGGGTGATGAGGGAGGGGAAGTGGATTGTGTGGCAGTGGAGTAAATGGATCGCCGAGTGACTTTGTGGCAAAATGTGGACGACTTCGTGGAATGATGGTGGTGGTTTTTTTTTTTTTTTTTTTTTTTTTTTTTTTTTTTTTTTTTTTGCAGAATAATGAAAGACTATGAAAGGTAGGGTGGATTGGTGGAAAAGTTTGGATGTGAAAGTAAATATATGGGTGGAATGTCGATGGTGGAGTGACAGTGACTGAATGTTGTTGTGGAGGAGCAGAGTGGATTAATGGCAGAGAGTGGAATGGTGGAAGAATATGGATAGCATGCATGGTAAAAATATATGAGAAGAAAGTGAGTGGATGGTGAGTGAGGGAAAAGTGGGTGGAGTAAATGCAGAGTGGATAGCGAGGTGGTGGCAGGGTGGATAGCGAGGCGGTGGTAGGGTGGAGGGAGGAGGTGGATGGATGTGTGTGTGTGTGTGTGTGTCGTGGGTAACAGGAGATTGGCTGGTGATGGTGGAGGAGGTGGTTGGTGGATGTGTGTGTGTGTGTGTGTGTCATGGGTAACAGGAGATTGGCTGGTGGTGGTGGTGGTGGTGGTGGTGGAGGGAGATTGGAAGTCCCACACCTGATTACCGTGATAAAAAGACAGGGTGTGTCTGTCACAAAGGGCCACAGAATACCGAGCTCCATCAAGCCTCCACTGTCACTCTGCTGTCTGTTTTCATTAGTGTGTTGTTGGGGTATCAGTCATCTTTAGTATTTATTCGTTCGCCTCCCCACTGCATCATACAACACCATCTATCAATTTACTTCAACCCAACACTAAATATAGATATCGCAAAATCTCACCTCATCAATATTTCTTGAAGAGGACGATGATCATTTTATTATTATTATTATTATTATTATTATTATTATTATTATTATTATTATTATTATTATTATTATTATTATTATTATTATTATTATTATTATTATTATTATTATTATTATTATTATTATTATGATAAGAATGATGATGACCCATTCTCCAGTAAAGCCTATAATTTACACCTAATTACAGTACAGTACAGAAGCCTCCAATGTACGTATATAATTGGTGTAGTCCCACCTTAGATATCCTGCCTCGTCAGTAGAGTGTCTGAGGGCAGCGTCGTTATCCGTGAATGTTGCAGCGACAGTAATGGTGGTCCCTGGCGAGGTGGAAGGAGGAGGGCATGTGAAGAGGCAGGTCACGCCTCACAAACGGCCTCGCAGGGACGATTCAATTCAGGCAACCCGAGAGCTTAGGGTGCTGGAGGCTTGGGGACTCACCCTGCACCTCTGCCTCACCGGACATCGTCATCACCTTCGTCAAATTCTCTAAACTCTAAACTATACTCCATTATTATTTATATGACGAATATGTAACGACTCCATTAACTAATTTATTGTCCTTTTCGCTAAATGTAATGCAAATATTGCTAAGATAAATGAAACCATAAATATACAAAGCTATGTATAGTATTATTACGCACTGGAATGTATGTACAGTTGCTAGCACTTATAACTTGTAAATGTACCAGTTATAAGTGCTAACTGGTGGTATATTTTAACAACAAGAGCTGGAATTCAACTCAGTGTCTTCCAAGCAAGCACCTTATATACCATGCAAACATTCTGAGTGGTGTTTATTCTTGGCAACGACCTGTAAACAATATACCTGACAACTTAGCGCTTGAGTGTTTACCAAGACCCGGCAAGGAAGACAGAATCCGTGCAACAGCTTCCTGATATTTTAGCCTCTGTGTTTGCACTTGTAATGTACTTGTAAAACAGTGGTGGGGTTCCTTCCTTCTGTTTGTATGCTGCTAACAGGCTTCATGGATCGTGGTTATATTGACACCAGGCATACCTTCTCTTCACTTTCCTTCACTTCTCTTCACTTACCTTCCCTTCCCTTCCCTTTCCTTCCCTTCCCTTCCCTTCCCTTCACTTCACTTCCCTTCCCTTCCCTTCCCTTCCCTTCTCTTCTCTTCTCTTCTCTTCTCTTCTACATTACCAACATGTGTCATCTTTCTGTCTCTCCATTTCTTCCTTCCCCTCCTTCCATCCTCAATCTTGTTTTTATCTCTGTCCTCATTCCTTCCTTATCAATTTCCCTCTCTCATAATTATACCTCCTACCCACTTTCTTCCCAACCATATCTTAGTTCTTACTCATCAACATTCACATATTCATATAAATATTCATTCATACTTTATTCCTTTCCGTTTTCCTTTTCTTTTCTCTATATATTTATTTTCTCCCTTTTACCATTTCTGTCTACTTTCCTTCTCGCTTTACCTCCTCTTTATTTTCTTCCTCCTTCTCTATTATTTGTTTTTGTTCGTCCCGTCTCCATTCTTCTCTTTGTTTTTAATTGCACTGTGTGTCATTTTCCCTACTCTCCTTACTTCATTCTTTACCTACTCTCAGTCTACTTTCCTACACTCTCCTTACTTCATTCTTTACCTTCTGTCAGCCTACTTTACTCCTCTCTGCATACATCAATCTTCACCTACTCTCAGCCTACCTTCCTCCATTCTCTTTACTTCATCATTTACCTACTCTCCTCCACTCTCCTTACTTCATCCTTTACCTACTCTCAGGCTACTTTCCTACTCTCATTACTTCATCTTATACCTGCTGTCAGCCTGCTTTCCTACTCTCTGCTTGCCTGGCCTGTCTTAAGGGGGAAATGCTCTCTGCCTCCTTACGTATTGACAGTGAAAACAACACTCTGAAGCTGGAGTGAGTGTAGCAGCAGATCAGCAGTCACTCCTCAAGGTAAATTTAGCAGGAGGAAGGGTAAAGCAGGAGGAAGGGTAAAGCAGGAGGAAGGGTAAAGCAGGAGGCAGGGTTGAGCAGGGGGGAGAGTAGAGCAGGGGGAAGGGTAAAGCAGGGGGAAGGGTAACACAGGGGATGGGGTATATAGTTAGTACAGGGTATAATAAGGAACTTCAAATACCTTATAAGCTGAGAGAGTGTTGGTTTGTGGAGTAAGTATTTCATCAAGTTTCATTATTTATGGGTTACAGGAATGTTTTACACAATATCCATTAACTTTTAATAATAATACAATTGGTTGGCTACCCTTCCATTGCGAGTGCATCACGAAATTCTGAACGGAATTGTACGTATATACCTCAGTGAATGAACCCAGAAATATTGTTCAAAATTTGTTGTTGGAGCCCCACTTCTACGTGTGGAATTTCAGTGTATGGTGATCGTGTACAGCAGCAGCAGCAGCAGTGTATACCAGGACGATACTGTGTTCGGTAATGTATTTATTGGTTGGTTGGTAGTGAAAGTATTGGTGAAAACTGATACTACTACATAGCTGAGGTTCGAAGTCTTTTCAAACAGAATGACGTCAACACTTTGTATTCTGCTCTGATGCACATGACAATGGTTATAAATATGTTGCTTATAGTAATCTTACACACACCGAATAACGCTTATAGCACCATTACATCAACTATAAAGATTATATACAATACACTCATTAGACACATAATTGTCATATAACACTGTCACCCTTTTTAATGTAATATACTTGACCTTAAGTGTAACAATTAATGGTAACGTGTGAATTGCAGTGTTAGTAGTGTGGAGGAGTTTATAAATAGAGATAATAGATGTCAGTGAGCTAACAGTGAGATGAACTTCACTGTGTTGGAACGTGGGTAAAGCAGCGACGGTAATATATATCAACATAGAACGATACTATGTTAGAGAACTCCAGAGTGATGGTGTTACATTAATCATTCCTAGGCTGGCCAGCTTCACTGAGATTTTAGCAAAATTATAGTACCATTAATAACATTAGCGCCCAGTTAAAGAGTGATTTATGTGGCAGGATGTAAATGGGGAGTGTTCTTGTTGCTGCTTATCTTTCCATTAACACTGGAGATGGAGTATAGACCTATCTTTAAGGGGGTCAGTATTTTTTGGTACATGATTCCTCCAAAGTATGCTTGGAAACAGGACCAGAAGAGCAAATATAAGTGTCCTGTTGCTTGGAATACTATGGAGGACTCAGTTGCTCCAGATTTACCAACACAAAACTTCCCCCTTAAGTGGGTAGTACAGTATTGGTAAATCTGGAGTAACTGATTCCTCCAAACTATTCCTAGTATATAACAGGTCACCATTATTCTTGCCCATTCTTCTTTTTTCCGACCTTTTTTTGACGACAACAACAACAACAACAACATCTTAAGAAATACATAAAAAACACACAACAAAAACAATATAGCAACAACAACAACATCTTAAGAAATACATATAAAACAACACAACAAAAACCACAACAACAAGAACAACAACATCTTAAGAAACACATAGAAACAACACAACAAAAACAATATAGCAACAACAACAACAAAGTCCAAACACGTAACCATGTAACATCAACTTTACAAGCAGGAAGCGTGGAATTATACTGTAACATCCTTTACCTCTCACCCTGAAATAAAACACAACCAGCCTCATACCCTAACACTCTTACACCTTTTTCTCATCTGTCTTCCTCACCAACCTTTATCTTTTTTCTCCTTCCTCTCCTTCTCCTCCTTCTCCTCCTCCTTCTCTTTCTATTCTTCTGTCTCCTCCTCCTCCTCATTTTCTTCTGTCTCCTCCTCCTCCTCCTTCTATTCTTCTGTCTACTCCTCCTCTTCCTTTTCTTCTTTTGTCTCCTCCTCCTCCTCCTCCTCCTCTTCCTTTTCTTCTTATGTCTCCTCCTGTTCCATCCTCCTCAGATTCCTTCCTCCTCAGTTTTCTTTCTATTCCTTTCCCCATCCTCTTCATTACTATTCATTTTTCTGCCCTCATCTTTTTCATCTTTTCCTCCCTGACCCTATCCTCCTTTTCCTCACCCTACCTATACCTTCCTCTTCCTCTTCCTCCGGTCAGACATCAGAGGGAGGAATAATCAGAGAAAATGCAGGCAGGCGATATAAACGAGAATGGGAGGGAAAAGAATGGGCAGATTAATTTTGGCCGGTTTCAACCATTTCCAATTTCACAAAAGGTTAGGGCGGCCCAGGGATTATTAATGTAATGAGATTTATGGTTTTATCCCTTTCCGTTATACACGCTTATAAATCCCACCACAACTATTGAGTAGGGAAAGTTGTAAAGGCTTTGGGGGAGAAGGGAAATAGGCAGAGAGAAAGAGAGAGAGAGAGAGTGACAGACAGAGAGAGAGAGAGAGAGAGAGAGAGAGAGAGAGAGAGAGAGAGAGAGAGAGTGACAGACAGACAGACAGACAGACAGACAGACAGACAGACAGAGAGAGAGAGAGAGAGAGAGAGAGAGAGAGAGAGAGAGTGACAGACAGACAGACAGACAGACAGACAGACAGAGAGACAGATAGATAGATAGATAGATAGATAGATAGAGAGAGAGAGAGAGAGAGAGAGAGACGATATGAAAGAGAGAGAGAAGGTAGTAAGGGAGAGGAAAGGGCGTGAAAGGAAAGAAGGTTAATACTATATATATGGAGATGAGAAACCAGACAGCCTTCGGGACCTTAACGTGGTTATATGTTATTTAAACTACACATGTACGGGGGGTTTGTTACGGATTCATAGCAAAGAGGTTCCGAACCCTGACCTTCCACTCCTCTTTGAATGTTACTGTATTAATGTATATAAAACACAAGGAGTTATTTTTTTATATATTTATACACCAGTGGAGTCTAATGAAGCAAAGACAGACTAGAACTACACTCGACTAGACACAGACCTTCACAAACGTCACATAAATTCCATGGATATTACTAATCCATACTTCAACCTCCATTTTTACCAATATTTAAATGTAAATTATATATTTCCTAACCTTATTTTTGACATTGTATAACATTTGGCCAACCTTTCGTCCCTGAAACATACAGTACATTAATATTCCCTCAAATAATCTGTTTAGTTTTACATACACACTGTATGTTACACAGTAGTTTTTTAGTTTACTTTTGTCTACCTATTGACTTTGTTAGAAAATGTTTAATTGTATTATTATTCGATACTGAAGAAGGGGAGCAGTGTTATGGAAGGGAGGAGGGAAATAGGGAAGTGGAGGGGGAAATGAGGGACCTGCATCTTATATAAAGAGAAGGAAGGTGGAGAGAAGCTGCATCATGAAAGTAAGGAAAGGAAGATGATCTGCATATTGGTGAGGAAGGAAGGAAGGGAAGAAGGGAAGAGAGACCTACAGTACAGTATGTTATGGTAGGAAGGAGGGAGTGGGACCTGACCATGAGTACCATAAGAGAGAGGGAGTGAGGGAGGGAAGGAGGGAGTGGGACCTGACCATGAGTCCCATAAGAGAGAGGGAGTGAGGCAGGGAAGGAAGGAGGGAGTGAGGAGCTTTACCTGGGTCACGTAAGAGAAGAGATTTAAAATTTCCTCAAAAGTTAAGGTAAAGTTTGCGACAGGCAGGATCGAGCAGCGAGTGAAACTGCTACGCTCAATTTTCGAGTATCCGAATCCTGTGAAGTTTGGTCAACCAGTAACATATGTTTTTCTTTTTATTTTCAGGATCTGCATATTCTACCGAGTGGCGATACATTTTTCAAGGTATGTACACAGAGCACGAAAAATATTTGGTTCTGATAATAATTTTATGATGAACGCTTTGGTGATTCCGTCATGACAGGTAGTTTTTTTTTTTTTTTTTTCCTGAGGTATCTCTAATTTGTTCATTCGGATGTTTTAATTAGTGAATTATATTATATTATATGCAATTATTTTGGATATTGTAATATTTCTGTTTTTTTATGCTCAGTCTTCCAATTTATTTTACACTGATTTTTTTTTTCTTTGCCTGATTGCATGATATTTCAAATTTTAGTTCAGGTTTTTCGGGATATTTTCATCAGTTTGTGTGTGTTTGTGTGTGTGTGTCTGCGTGTGTGTGTGTGTATGTGTGTGTCTGCGTGTGTGTATGTATGTGTGTGTGTGTGTGTGTGTGTGTGTGTGTGTGTGTGTGTGTGTGTGTGTGTATACAGTATATGTATGTGTGTGTGTGTGTATATACTGTATATATATATGCATGGTACCCAACACACACACATACACACAAGCCATGTTTATGCCTGTGCACGCCTCGACCCACCCTGACATATACACACATTTGTCTCGCCACTAAATCTTTTCCATAAGAGAGAGATTTACATTATAGATCCACATTACTCGCACTCTTGGTAAATAAGTACCATTCCAGGGTTTCTTTATTGAAGTTGTGTTTTTTTCTGTTCCATAAACACTCATAGTAAATAATAAAAATTTGGTTTTCATGGCTAAAGACTCAATATAGTTCACACTTCCATTGCCAAGTTTGTTGTTGTTTTTGTTGTCGTTGTTGTTGTTGTGTGCCTGTCCCCCCTACTCCCGCACCCCCCTAAACCCCCCTAAACCCCCTCCAAGCCTGTCCCCCTATTCCCGCACCCCCTTAATCTGGTCCTGCTCCCTGACACTGTTTGGTTGAATTGTGAGGCACTAATTTACCAAAAGCATATCTGCTTAAAATTAAATGAATGCTGTTGTTATTTTTCTTCTTTTAGTTTTATTGTTTATTTATTATTCATTTATTTATTTGTTTATTGGGTCCCTTGTCATATTTTCCCCTTCTGTATTAGCTAAGCTGTATGTATTTTATTCATATTTGTGTGTGTCTTAGAGTATGTATTTTTTATCTCTTTCATTTTCTTCTCCTTTCTCCTCTCCTCAGTTCTTATCAAATATTTTCTTCTTTTTCCATTCTCCTCTCTTCTTCTCCTCTCCTCCTTTCTCCTCTCCTCAGTTCTTATCAAATCTTTTCTTCTTTTTCCCTTCTCTCTTTTCTTCTCCTCTCTTTTCTCGTCTCTTCCTCTTCTCTGTCTTCCATTTCCTTCGTGTCGTTCAGACTTACCCTCTTTTCCCTCTGGTTTGACTGATCCCCAATTTCCATGCACCGACACCATTGGCAGGAGTCTGGCTGGCTGACTGCTTAGGTGGTATGGTTGTGGCTGGATGGTTGGCTGACTGGGTAGGTGGTATGGTTGAGGCTGGCTGGCTGGCTGGCTGGTTGACTGACTGGGTAGGTGATGTGGTTGTATTGCTGGTGGTTGGTTGGTTGGCTGGTTGGTTGGTTGGTTCAGGTATTCATGTGGCTGTTTCATTTGTAGATAATAATGGCTGTTGTCATTGGATAGTTGGTGAGGCTCTGTTATATAGTGGATGGATGATGCAACTACAATCTTACCAATAGTTATAGTAGCGTGGGTGAGGAAATTGTCTGGTGTGGGTGGGAACGGTGGCTGCATGGTGTGGGTGAGGAAATTGCCTGGTGTGGGTGGGAACGATGGCTGGTATGGGTGGGAACGGTGGCTGGTGTTGGTATACATATAGTGGCTGAGTTACCTATACCATTTGACTGTCCAATAGGACCAGTACTGGATCGCTACCCAAGACACACTCAGAGGTGGTGGTCGTCGTGCCTGCATCCTCCACCACACATCATACACAGTGACATCCTCGTATAATTTTATTTGCTGGGCGGCGCGCGTGCCTGGCCGGACCCCCACCACCACCACCACCAGGCACGTAACTACGGCCGCGCTCAGTGTGGCTCGGTCAGACTAGGTGGCAGGGTCGTACGTGGCGTCTCAGTTGAATCCCCACCACCACCACCACTACCACTACCACCGCCGCCACCACCCCTACCCCCACAGTCGTCGTCGTCTTTGCTGCCTCGCTCCCAAAGTACGACCCCCTCTTCACCTCCCCCTTTTTTTATTTACAAATTTAGTGTTAGTCCCTTCATCCTTCAAGACCTCCTCATTCTCTCCTGCTTGTCCTTCCTCGTCCCCTCCACACCCCCACCAAACCTAAGCTTCTCCCTGGACGTTGTCGTCATCATAAACTATCGTGGAACATAAGTGATACGGCCCAGGATCTTAGTTTATGAGGTGTGAGGCAGGAGGCGAGTTGTGAGCAGACACACCGCTCCTAAACTATTTTTTGGCAAGACGAAATATCTGAACACTGGTGCAAACTTGTCGCTTGGACTCGTGCATGACCAAGCTTTGAAAATAGCATACGTGTTCCTGCGATACCAGAATATATAAGGTATTGAGAAATCAGGAATGGTCTACCGTGTTTCCTAATTACTCGATAAGTGGTTGAATTCTGTTAGTGAGAAGTGGAATTAGTGCAGGATTATCAAGTGCTAACCAGTGCAAGTTTCCTCCTTGTGTGTCTTCTACCATCATTAGTATTGAACCTCACTTACTTATTCCTCACCTCGATAAACTCAATTTCCAGTTATTATATAAATATCAAATAACGCTAAGGAGTGTCTGACTGGCTGAAGAACCTCACTGAGAAATACAGTAAGAAAAATCATATTGGCAAAGAATCTGTAAAGTGCCGGAGATTCATCGTGTTTTACATATACAAGGCCAAGTGTCTCACCATCCCAGCCCCTCCTTGTTGATCTTCTACAGGAGTCGCCCCTCTGTCAGTACCACAACACGGTGCCGCCCAGACGTTGTGTGATAGCTAAGCGGATTGTCTGGGAGAAATGTAGGTATCTGAAGTTATATCTTGCAAGGCTCCTGTTGTGGGGTGTCTGGGTATGTGTGTTGTCGAAATCTTTACTCTCTGTTGCTTCTTTATTGTGTGTGTGTTGTGTGTGTGTGTGTGTGTGTGTGTGTGTGTGTGTGTGTGTGTGTGTGTGTGTGTGTGTGTGTGTGTGTGTGTGAGTTTATGTGTGTGTGGTTGTGTGTGTGTGTGTGTTCTTATTGAAATGGACCTATCTCTATTTGTATGTTTACTGTATAATATTATATTTTTATGTGTGTGTATGGTGCTCACAGTGGCTCCAAGAGGGAAGGAAAATGGTTCTAGAGAAGGAAGGGATAGGAGGGTCGGGATGGGCAGAGGGAATGGGGATGATAAGACGTAATGGGAGAGATATGAGAGTTATAGGAAGGGGAATGGGTAGAAGTGAGAGTAATGGGTGGCAGCGAGGAGGGTGTGTTGGAGAAAGGGAAGGGGAGATATAGAAAGATAAAAAAAAAAAGTTGGAAGAAGGTAGGAATGTAGGAAGGCGTGAAAAATCGTGAAAGGAAATACATAGAAAGAAGCAAAGGGAGAACAGAATGCAAGTAGGATTGGAAGAGAAAATGTAAAGTTCGGATGTGAAAAAAGAATGGATAAGAGAGAGAGAGAGAGAAAGAGAAAGAGAAAGAGAGAGAGAGAGAGAGAGAGAGAGAGAGAGAGAGAGAGAGAGAGAGAGAGAGAGAGAGAGAGAGAGATAAAGCAAACAAGAGAGAAGGTGCAAGCAAGGGGTGATAATGTTGGAGATAAAATGAAAGTGGATAACAGGGACAAAGCGAATCGAAGAAAGAAGACAGAAGGAATGATAGGGAAAGAATACGAATGAAGTAAATGGATAGAAAGAGTAGAGAGAGAGAGAGAGAGAGAGAGAGAGAGAGAGAGAGAGAGAGAGGGGGGGGGGGGACTAGGGTAGGGAAAGGAATAAGATAGACTGATTTAGATGGAAGGAAAGGTAGTAGGGAAAATAGAGGAGGTGGGAAGGAGGAAAGGAATAAGGATGGAGGGAAAATAGAGGTGGTGGGAGGAAAGGAATAAGGATGGAGGGAAAATAGAGGTGGTGGGAGGAAAGAGACGAGGTAGGGGGTCCGAGGAGAGATAAATGTTGCAGAAAGAAACGGTCAGAGTTTCCCGGGAACTGAGGAGGAAAATAAAAGATAAGACAGAAAGAGAAAAGAAAAGACAGGGGGAAAAAATACTCAGATGAAACAAGGAATAAATATTAAGCTGAAAAAAAAATAAATTAGTACAATGAAGCTAAGAAGGGAAAAAATATATATATAATAATAAAATATGAAATAGAAGAGTAAAGAAATGAAAGTAAAAAAAAAGTAGTCAGATGAAACAGAAGGAATATTATAGGGATGAAAGAAGATTTAGTAGTATAATAATAAAGATAATATATATAATAGAATAATATATATGATAAGATAATGTATATAATAGGATAATGTATAATATAATAGGATGGTATTATGACGTTGAAAAATGAGAAGGAAAAAATATTGAGTAAGGATAAGAGCGAAGGGCGGAAAAGAAGAATAGGAGGGGGAGGGGAAATTAGAATAAAAGCGTTGAAAGCTTACAAAGAGAAAAGAAAATAAGGAGAGGGAGTGGTGGATAGAGGAAAATATGATAAAAATGGAAGGAAAAGAAAGGAAGAAGGAGAGGGAGTGGTGGATAGAGGAAAAATATATAAAATGGAAGGAATAGAAAGGAAGGAGAGGGAGTGTATAGAGGAAAAAATGATAAAAATGGAAGGAAAAGAAAGGAAGGAGAGGGAGTGTATAGAGGAAAAATATATAAAAATGGAAGGAAAAGAAAGGAAGAAATGGAGGAAAACTGATGAATAAAATAGTTGGGGGATGACAGGAGAAGGAAAAGGAAATGGAGGAATAAGAAATGAAAGAGGAGGGATAAGACCAAAAAAAATAATGAAAGGAGAAAATAAAAGGATGTAGGTTTTAACTGAAGAAGGAAAATCTAAGGTGGAACAATATGAGAAAAAAAAAATATGAAAAGATGGAAAAATAAAAGATAAAAAGTCGAAAGAAAATAGAGATGATAAAAAAAATGAATAAAATAAGAGAACGGTGAGGAAGGAGAGAGAGAAAATATATATATATGAAGTAGGTAGCAAAAATATAAAAGGGAATTAAAAGAGATGAAAGAACAGATGATGATTTTAATTAAGAAACGATAGAATTTGAAGAAAGAGGACTGGATACTCTATATAAATTATTATAAAGGTATAAAAAATAACTATAAACTACGAAAAAGGAAGAAAAGAGAAAAACGAAAACAGTACAATGAATGAAAAGAAGATAATATAGAAAACATGAATAGGAAGAAGGAAGGATGAAGAGGATAAATCATAGAAACAGAGAAAATAAAATAAATTAGAGAAATTGGCAAAGATAAAACAACAGGGAAAATATAGAATGGGAAGAGAAGGAATGGATGATAAAGAGGATAGACAGGAGAAATGTTGAAAGAGAACAAAAGGGAGGGAAGAGGGAAACAGGAGACACAGAAGGGTTAGGTCACAAAGAGGAGGGTGAGAGGGGACTAGGAGAGGAATGAGGCACAGGAAAAGAATGGAACGAAACACACAGACACAGAGAGAAAGAGAGAGAGAGAGGGAGAGAGAGAGAGAGAGAGAGACAGAGTGAGTGAGTGAGTGTGTGTGAGAGAGAGAGAGAGAGAGAGACAGAGTGAGTGAGTGAGTGAGTGAGTGTGTGTGTGTGTGTGTGTGAGAGAGAGAGTGAATATATATATGTTTTAGAATGGCATGGAGTGACAGTACATCAAGTGACTGTTTGTGTTTGTGGTGAGGGAGTGGTGGTGGTGAGAGGGTGGTGGTGAGGGAGTGGTGGTGGTGATTGGGTGGTGGTGAGGGTGTGGTGGTGGTGAGGGAGTGGTGGTGGTGAGGGTGTGGTGGTGAGGGAGTGGTGGTGAGGAGGGAGTGTGATGCATAATAATCAAATTGGTCTTAGTAGCATAGGAGATTTGGAAGATGAATAGGTGTGAATGTGAGTGAGAGTGAATGTGAGTAAGGGTAAAAAGGATACCATTATTTTTATTCATCTGGTATCATACTATTTCCAGGCATTTTTTGGGGGGGAATAATGACTCTCCAATGTACCAAAAGTGTATTATTAAGTATTATTAAGAATTATTAAGTGTATTATTAAGTACTATTAAGAATTATTAAGAATTATTAAGTGTAGTATTAAGTACTTTTAAGAATTATTAAGTGTATTAAGTAAGTAGTAATTGTTTTTGCTTTTTCTTCTGAGTAATAAGTGATAAAGTTATTATTACCTGATGACAGACGAATATAGTAACTATCTATATGCAGCAATGGGGTCGTTTTAGGAGTGAATTGTAGTGAGAGGCAGAAGCTGAGGGGATTGGTGGGGAGAGGTGGTAGTAGGCAGGAGTTGTGGTACACGGTCATAGGCTGGAGTTGTGGTAGTGGTGGTAGTGGTAGTGGTAGTGGTAGTGATATATACTGATGGCAGTGTCTAGGTGATGAAGGAGGAGTGTGGTGTGTGTAGTAGTGTAGTGTAGGTGTGGTGTTTGGTGATGGTGAATGATGTGTGTTGTGGTGATTGGGGATAGTGGTGGTGAGAGTTATGGTGATTGATGGTGCATACAAAGCGACTTAATAGTGGTAGTGTGTGTGGTGATATGTGGTGTGTCAGTGCACAGTGAATAGTGGTAGTTGTGGTTAGTAGAAACGAATAATTGGAGGTGGTGGTGGTGGTGGTAGTGGAATGGTGTAGGTGGTGGTAAAGGTGGAAATGGTAGTGGAAAGGTTGTGTAGGTGGTGGTAAAGGTGGAAGTGGTGGTGGTGGTGGTGGTGGTGGACGAGAGAGGTTCAATGATGGCGTCGGTGTGTGTGTAAAATATTAACACTCTTTGAATGTCGCCCCCAAAAATAAATAAATAAATAAATAGAAAATAAAAAAAAACATAAACCGATTTTCACATGGCTAAACAAATGTGAAAAATAGCACGCCTACGTACGGTTATAAATGTACACACACACACACACACACACACACACACACACACACACACACACACACACACACACACACACACACACACACACACACACACACACACACACACACACACACACACACACACACACACACACACTTTCCATAGCAAGGGTGGCCTATAGATAAGCCTAATCGTCCTGATATATATTTTTTTTACTCCCATATTGAGAGAGGTTAGGTTTTATAGATGCATAAACCCACATACACACACTCACATTCGGAAGTAAATGGAGTGGATTATCATTATATGCATTCCTTCCTGGCTGAACAAACTATATACTGGTGGATCTATTCACACTTTCTCATGTATCTCTCTATGTGTATAATCTCTCTCTGTGAAAATATAATGCATTTCTTACATACCACACATACACATTCCCGTGCATATATGAACTGGAATGGCTCACACACACACACACACACACACACACACACACACACACACACACACACACACACACACACACACACACACACGGTGCATCATATCAACACCTCCAACCTCCCCACGGTAGAGATAACATTGTGGTAGTCTTGTTTTATGTGTGTGTGTGTGTGTGTGTGAGCCATTCCAGTTCATATATGCTAGGGAATGTGTATGTGTGGTATGTAAGAAATGCATTATATTTCCACAGAGAGAGATTATACACATATATAGATGACCTCCACCTTCATAGCTCCAATACATACAATCGAGGTCAAATATAATTATCTATATAGGGGTAAATCACGTATGAGTTTGACATCTTCCCTCTGTTCCTGAGATGATAAACTTTTGAATAAATAGGTTAACTACCATCTTTTAACTTAATAAATACAAGCAGCTACACACTACTTAAATCAATAATATTATATGTAAACGTGAAAACATTAGACTGTAAATTGTTTGAGATACCCATACTGTATGTAGATGATTATTATTGACCGCGACTGTACATTATAACAAACTAAAATTACCAACGTCCTTCAAATGTACTGGCAATATAATAGTAATGAAAGAAAACAATACAACTTACACTTTAATTACGGTTTCTTTGTTATATTTCCACTTGAGCTGATCTATTCTCTACACCCTCCTCTCTCCCCTCACTTTTCTTAATCCCTTTTCATCTCCATACTCTTTGTGTTTACTTTTCTCTTTCCCTTTCCTCCCTCTGCTTCTCAGCTTCTCTGTCCCTCCTTTTCTTCTTTCATTTGTTCTGTTCTGTCATCAAATTTCCTCCATTCCCTTTCTCTCTCTCATTTTCTCGCCTCATTTCACTGTCCTCATATTCGCTTTCTTAACTCTTGCCTCAACTTCTCTCTCCTCAGTCCTCTTATCATTTCAATTTCCTCCCTTTCCTTCTGTTCTCTACTTCCTCCCTTGCCTCCTTATCTATCCTTCCTCTCTTGTCTCATTATCTCTTCATATTCTCTCCTATCGTCAATTTGTTTTCCTTTCTGGTCTTCAAGCCCCTTCAACTCTCCTTAACTCCCTCTACTTCCTATCCACCTTCCCATCCTTACTTGGTTCACCACTACCCCCATTCACACACACCCCCCCCCACCCCCACGGCAGACATCAGACCCACTCCAGCATCAAGCAATTTAGGTGGTGTTGGTGGTGGTGGTGGTGGTGGTGGGAGAGGCAATACCCGGGGGCGAGGCCAGGTGGGGGGCTGAGGAGGGGGGTGGGTACTGAGGCTGGATATTGGGGTGTTGGGCACTGCATGATCTGACCAGAGTTGAGTCGCTGGACATTGAGCCCTGAGGAGGTGACCCATAAGTTCATCACCACCAGTATGTTATAACGTGAACTTCAGTCAATTAGTTGTACCCAATTCCTCGACTTGTTACTCGTACTTCCAACTACATTAGTAAACCCAAAATATATTATTGCATATTTTATCTATATTTTCCAGAGGTAACATTCAATCTCAATCAGTGGGTAATGTATGCACCCCAATGTACTAGTTAAATTGCTTAGAACTTTAACAAACAATGTATATGTTAATTGTTGAAAATGCTCTCACCATTTCCCTGTTACAAGTCTCCCTCACTTGTCCCCCTCACTTGTCCCCCTCACTGTGTCCCCTTGTTATATTCTCTTATTGTGTCGTGTCCCCTCACCGTGTCCCCTCACCTGTCCCCTCACCGTGTCCCCTCACTATGTCCCCTTACCATATTCCCATACCGTGTCCCCTCACTATGTCCCCTCACCGTGACTCCTTACCATATTCCCATACCGTGTCCCCTCACCTGTCCCCTCACCGTGTCCTCAACTCTGTGCCAGTCCATCACCTCCCAATACAATACATGAATACGAAATTGGCGGTCTGCCCCTCAGCGCCTGAAGGTCGACCAGTTCCACTCGGTCTGTACTGTGGGGAAGATTGTGCAACTTCCACCCAAGGAGTTAGTTATAGAGGACTCAACTCCAATAGTCAAGTAAAGTGCAAGGAGTTAAGGGTCTCACAGAAACTCCAATCTCCAACCTATACGTCATTTCTGGTTGTGTGTCTTGTGTATTGTACAGACTTGCCTTGACACTGAACAGGACCATACCTGGACATGTACTGTACCTAGGTCACTAAGTAAGATTTGTATGCAGTCACGTGTCTTTTATATGATGTTGACAACCTTGTTCCGTCAAGAGATATGAGGGAGATGTATTGTGCACATGAAAAAAGGTAGAAATTTATACGGAAATGGAAGGAAACTATTATATAACGAGAGACGACTATACATTGCAAGGTTAGAATTTATATCATAAGACGATTTATGTAATGCTATTGATGTGATATAAACCACTTCAGCACAATGACACTTCACTTCAGATGTACTACTATGGTTACAAAAGAATAAGACTCAGAAGTGCTAATAAAGCTTTGTGTCTGGCATAGTTTCCACGATTTCCTGTGTTTGTTCACAATTACAGTAAGTCATGCGAGACTTTTTTCGTGGAAACTAGTGTGTGACTCTGGAGTGAAGGAGTACCAGTTGGGGGAATTTCCTTGTAAAGATAGAAAGTTAAATTCCTCATGAGGTTATTATGTTAATCTAAAAGCATTTATATTCACCCTTTCATATATTCTTAGACGTAGAAGAAACAACACAACGTATACAGTGCTGTTGCTGGTATAGAAAATGGAGACAGTGTTGGAGTTCCTTCTCAGATCATAATACCTCAAGTTTCCAGTGTGTCAGTCACAGTGTTGTCGTGTGGAAAGTATTGGACCGTTAGTTACTGGGTAGCCTCAAAGCTTGTAAGTTTGTGAATAGATGTCAACACCGGCTTCCTGTGGTAACGCTCAGAACTTCTTCCCAGTGACCTTGTTGTTAGGTGTTGGACATTCTATGAGGACATTCACTGTCGCTAAAAACATTCTGTCCAGTTATTGTTTTTTTAAGTCATGATCACACATTCCATCCACGTGTACTCATGCAGCCATAAAGGATAAACTGAAGACTGGAGGCAATGTTCGAGGTAACTCCCCACCAATACTGAGGAATATCTGTCTCACACATTCTCCCCGTCTGGTTTCATCCACTTCTCCCTTGGCAGACTGTCCCCAGGGCCCACCACACCACACACTGCCACCAGCTCAATAAGGTGGAGAGGAGAGACCGAGAGGAGATACCACCACGCTTCCTCCACCTGAAAGCGCTTGCCTCTGTGTACCACTCCCATCCTTTCACACGTTGTCCTTCCCAGCATCAGCATCGCCTCCACATCATGTCTTCTCTTACCCTCTGTCTGTTGTCTCCTCACATCTAAATAGGCAATGTTCACTCCCACTCCATTCTAAATATTTCTCTTCCTCAAGTATACGTCTTGTCTCCACTCTCAAGTTCTGTATACCATAATGTCCTCCCTTCCTCCAAACTATGACTGTCCCCTTCCACTCTCCCACAGTGAACTATCCCACTCCCAACACTATGTTTCCTCTCGATTTCCAGCAGTGTCTCTTCCCACCTAGACAGTGTGCTTGCCCCTCACTCGTCTTCTCATTCTTTCCTCTCACACGTACTCGTTTCTCTGTATCCTCTTGCAAACCCTTTCACAAGTGTCCCTTCACACACTTGTTCGCCTCGGCTGTCCTCAATGTGGTGTCCCCTCCTTCTCTCGTCACACTTATATACACAAACACACAGTGATGATGAAGGAGACAGGGAAAACACCATGGCAGCTCTACAAAGCACTCTGCTGCACAACTCATAAGCACTCCTGGGGACCACCATCTCAGATCAATGAAGTGGAATTTAACGCCTCCCGAGAGCATATATATATCCACTCTGTTGTCTCAACCAGCGGCATTTCCTATAATTTTTCTTTCCAAGAGAGTTCACCTCACTTCAGTTAAGATGGTTGTAGGAAGGAAGGAAATTTATTCATTATTTTTACAGGGGTGAATGCATTACTTTAAATGGACGTATGTCTGTCTGTCTTGTATTACCCAAACTACCCTAACCTTAATCTTACCTTACATTATGATTTATTCAGGAAATAATGTGCCTTAGTAACCATCTCCTCAAAACAAACAAGTGAAAAAAAATTAATGATGTTTTATGCATTAAGATCGACTGTGAAAAGGTCTTGGGGCTTTGTTTAGGGAAAGTAAAGTATAATTGTGTAATATTAGCCAGAGTGAAACAGAAAGAGTAAACGGGTCAAAGGAATAATGTGTTTTGGGTGAATTGGAAGTTTGTTGATACCACAAAACTATACAAAACACACACACACACACACACACACACACACACACACACACACACACACACACACACACACACACACACACACACACACACACACACACACACACACACACACACACACACACACACACACACACACACACACACACTAAAACTCCATATTTCCAAAAAAAAAAAAAAAAAAAAAAGCTTTCATAATAATCAGTAAGAAAATAGTTCACATGTCATTTCCTTACACACACACACACACACACAGACGCACAGACAGACGGGTTCACCTTGCCACTTCATAGACACACCCTCCAGTAGGTTATCTGTCCCCGGGGTAAAGATTCCACGCTGGGAAGGGTCACGCGTGTTGGAGGAGAAAAAGAATAAAAAGAAAAGTCTGTGTCAACCTGTCAAATGCAGCACACCCTACTACCCCCCCCCCCCCCATCCTCTCTCTCTCTCTCTCTCTCTCTCTCTCTCTCTCTCTCTCTCTCTCTCTCTCTCTCTCTCTGTCTGTCTTAATCACTATTGTTATTATTATTATTATTATTATTATTATTATTACTACTACTACTACTACTATTATTATTACTATTATCATCATTATTACTAGGGTGGAAATTGCAGCACACTCCTAAAACCCACTATTAAAAAAAGTAAAGCTACCTTTTAACTATGCAGTAACCCTCAGAGCGGCGGCAGTATATTTAATAACAGCTGCATACCGACATACCAACAGGTAAATATCCATCCAGCAGCGAGTGTATACCTGTCCAAAGGGAAAGTGAGAGAGGGACGAGCAATATGGACTTCCTGTTGCTGCTGCTGCTGGTCTTTTGCTCCACGTATTCCTCCTGTAATCTAGCTTCTCCTTTCATTCCTAGTAGGGTTTTTTGTTGTCACCTTTTTCTCACTGACAAGCACTTTTCTTTATAATAAATTCTAGTCACGGTTTGCAAGTCTATCTATGTCCACTTCCTTTCCGTCTCTCTCTCTCTCTCTCTCTCTCTCTCTCTCTCTCTCTCTCTCTCTCTCTCTCTCTCTCTTTCTCTCTCTCTCTCTCTCTCTCTCAGCCTGATACTTCACACCCACAATCATCAACTTTCATCCTTTCAGCTATATTGCAAGCTATATATCACAGCTCTCATTCTTTCAGCTATATTCCCAGCCACATATATCAGCTATAATCCTGAGCTTTCATTCTTGCAGCCATATTCCATCAACTATTATTGCTATAGCTTTTTCTCTCAGTTATACTCCACCCAGTCATTATTTTTTAGCCCTAGTTCATGACTCTATTGTATAACCCTTATTTACCTTTATCTCTCTGACATATTCCTCAACCTTATATTATATCCTGAGTGATATTCTTCCTCTATAACACATCATCATCATCATCATCATCACCATTACTACTATCCAGGCTATGCAGAATTACCCCTTACTTACTTACCCAGATTCCATTCCTGTTCGCCTCACACTCCTATAGAGCTGAGGCCATTGAGAGCAGTACCAGTGCTGATATGAGCTGGGATATGATCAGCTGGTTTCATCAGGTGATTTAATCAGTGATATATTATGGGTCTTTTTATTTTGGACTGTCCATTTAATGTCCATTGGTGTGATAATTCCATTGGCGTGTGTAGGTAATGCATAAATGGTTGTTGGTCAGTCGGTTAATAGTTAATTTTCTATATCCAACATAAAGATTGAATTGTTCAACATTGCCCTGTGAAAACACGAGTTGATAATTTATTAGTCATGTAGGTCATGGGATTTTAATTCATTTTATTGCACAAAAGCAAATTTCATATACAACATATTGTAAACAGTTGTTTTCATTAACGAAGGGGAGATTTTGTTGTGAATATTAACGGATGTATACAATGGTTTGGATTATTGCATACAAACAAGGCTTAGATATTAACACCAAGGTTTTAATAAAGAAACATGTTTATTTTATATCTCAAGGCTGTTTTAAGTAATTATTTAATGATATACTATACTAAAGAGGGTTATATATATATCCAAGGAGTATAAAATAACAAGGTAAAAGTAGATGAGAAGTGGAACTCGAAAGTTGGAAAGGAAAATATAGATTGAAATAAGCAATAAGGTTAAAAAAAAAGAAAACTGGTAGAGGGAGAGTGCCAAGAAAAATGAGGAAGGAAAGGGGGAGAAAGCATCAGAGCAGAAATGGCGAGAGAAGTGGTGAAGGTGGTGGCGGATGGCTGGCCAGTGCTGACGGAAGGAACATGTCCAACATTCTCCAACACTCTTATTTTTCCTTCCCAAACACCGGCTTTCATACTCACCCACACATATGGACTCGGGCCGTTCCATGTTCTCCCTGTCATTCGCACACTTTTACATCATGTGCCTGAAGAAGAGTGTAAGTATAAATAGTGGAGATAGATTGGCAAACCATACTAACTACACAATCCCTTCTCTTCCCCCCACAATTCATCTCTCTAACCTCTCTTGACTCAGTACCTCTTAATGCCACCTTGCTTCATCCTCTTGTTTCCTGCATTCATTCACTTTCTCTCTCACACTCTTGTCACCTTCCTCATCTACCTGTACACACTCGTTATTCATTATCCCCTCTCACTACCCCATTCCTTCTCTATACTCTTACACTCTCCCCTCATTCACTACCCCACTCTCCCTCTATACTTTTACACTCCCCTCATTCACTACCCCACTCTCCCTCTATACTTTTACACTTTCCCCTCCTTGTAGCGATATATAAAACAAGGGACTATTGAGTGTTTACATACCTGACCACAGTGTCATGTGTGTGTGTGTGTGTGTGTGTGTGTGTACAGGTGTCACGTGAATACATAATACCTTGTCATACCATATATTCTGCTTACACAAATTCGGCTTACAAAATGGTTTTAATTTAATTTAATATGGGTCGTAATGTAGGCTACGTTATGAGCAGCTTCGGTACTAAGTTAAAGAATATCATCACATTTTACACACGCTAATATGTGTTTTAACTAAACACGCGGAACCTCCACTTACACTAATTAAATTCTTGCCTTGCATAAAAATATATCTACAATATTCCTCAGTTCTTTGCGGAGTTTTATGGTCGCTGTATTTGAATAGAACCTATGAATAAATAAGTCAGATTTCTCGGTAATTTCTCGTGTTCGTGTTTTCCCCGAGCCAATACCTTCCTTCCCCGACACGCTGCCAGAATTAGATTTCCCCAAAAAAACTCTATATGGATTTTCTCACCTCACTTCCACACATTCCTTGACTTTTGGAAGCCCCGTTGAATAAAGTAAGGAATAGGATTTTTTTCCCTAACTTCCATCTTGGCACTATTATCAGAACGCTTTTTCTGGGTTATTTTTTTTTTTTTACTCGCTGCATAAACAACTTGTGAGCGAGAGAATTGGACCCCGACAGACCTTGGAAAAAACAAAACAAAAAAACTTCGCTGGTATTCCTCCTCCTCATCCATCCATCCCTCTAACACCAACACACACTCCCCTGTTTTCCTCCTTCCTATATTTGTTCCACCTTTCTCTCTAGGGAGTCATCGTATCGGTACCACGTCATCGTCAACACTAAGGGTATTCTTGCATACGAACCCTTATCACAGACACCTTCCCCACAGCCACTCTCACCACAGCCACTCTCACCACAGCCACTCTCACCACAGCCATCTTCCCCACAGCCATTCTCACTACAGCCATTCTCACCACAGCCATCTTCCCCACAGCCACTATCACCACAGCCATCTTCCCCACAGCCATTCTCACTACAGCCATTCTCACCACAGCCATCTTCCCCACAGCCACTATCACCACAGCCATCTTCCCCACAGCCACTCTCACTACAGCCATTCTCACCACAGCCATCTTTCCCACAGCCACTCTCCAGGCAGCCACTTTCCACATAACCACACATCCACTTCCATCACTTGCCACTCCATGCACCCAGCAGCTCCCTCCACTTTTGAACTCCTTCCAAAACGAGTTGAACCATTTTTCTTCTTCCCATACATTTCTTCTTCAAAGCTCTCTGTGACTTCCTCGTAAATCTGTACTCCAATGCTTTAAGCGCTTTCCTTTCAGTGAACATGAAGCCTTTAAATTTTTCGTTTGCCCTTTCACTCGCTGGCCACCTCACGTTATTCCAACACACATTACTCTCACTCTATCTTCCCTGAATTATTGTTGGTTTGACTTTTCCCACGTGTGTGTGTCACTTCACTTTATCCTAACACACAAAGCCCCCCATTTATTATTCCCTGCATTATCATCACCCAGTACAGTACTTTTTGTTGTGTACGTACTTAATTCTAAGCCCTCGTGTGTTTATGGTCCAGGAAATTGCACTGTTCTCTCTGCATTGTAATGTAAGGATTTGCTTAGTCCTTGTCATCAACTCTTTTTTTCTTAGATTCTCTCCACATCCCTTTAGTATGTATTCTAATATATACATTTTTGTACACATGATCTGTCTGTAAACGTCGACATTGCAATAACAAGGTTCTAAATGTTCACACATTCTTCGCTGTGCAAGTGAATGTCAGTAAAAATATAGTTTGTTTGTGTGTGTGTGTGGTGTGTGTGTGTGTTTGGGTGACACGACCATTTCATCCACCAACACCATCTCCACTGCCACTCACCTTTACCGCCACTGCCACTATGCTTGCACTTTTAGCTTATCGTAAACAACTTTTGAATATTTGCATGCTTGCCACCTTTCCTTCTGCTCTATCGTACAGCATTTCTTTTTGCTCCAGCACTCACTCTCCCTTCGTCTTTTGAGGGAGGTCATTGCCACTCTTTGATCCTTGATTTCCTCTGCGCCAGGAAGCCGGAGAAAATCTGAAAATGGAAACAACAATAAACTTGGTCATTGTTCCAGCTTTGTATTTCCTCAAAGTATGAATGTCAGCTAATTAGGCCATGGACTTCAACACGAACCCGCAGTGATCTTACTCGGGATTCCTGTTGTTAAGTTACGGTTACACCAAGAAGTTTCTAAATCCTCTGTGTTGTATTGCATTCTGTTAATATGTGGCAAATGTGGACGAATATAATTATGTGTTTTCATTAATTTGTACATAATAACAAAGCAGTACAGAGGGTAGATAAATTCACTGATGCAACTAGACCATCACGTTGTAACTTTTCCTTACATTACCGAAGTATTTTGTTGTTGTATTGACATTCGAGTCATTTCTAGAAGTCTTTATTTACGAGTTGGCTTCCCGTACCTTGCTCTGTCACTTGAATCACCTCCTCCTTGTTGATCATTCAGGTGGTACTCCCAATCTGACCCACTTCTCATCAGAGGTTGTTGGTGTGTGGCTGTCAGGTTTTGCTTCCTCTCACCTCACCTCACCTCACCTCGACTCATGTCACTCACGCTTATTTCTAACACAACACATCTCACCTCATCTCATCTTCCCTCATGTCACTCACGTCAAATTAGTTTACCTTTACTTGGCTTATTTCAACACAACATATCTCACTTCATCTCATCGAAAACAACCACCACTACCATTACCACCGCTGCCACGAAAACCACCACCACCATTACCACCACCACTACCACCACCACCACTACCACCACCACCACCTCCTCAACCTCAACCTTCGCCACTTTAAGTTTCCTCCCCATTTTTTGCCTTCATCAGTCAAAATGTCGTTTCTTATGTTCAAGTTTTACTGGTTTATGTCTATTAACCTTAAAAGTTTATATTTTCGGCACTTGAATAACAGCTTAAGCCATTATATTCTCATACAGAATTTCTTGTTCGTTTAATAATACTTTTGTATGCTGTATGTTGTATGTCTTTATTGGTGAGGAAACAGAATTGAAAGAGGAAGGATACGAACCCAACCAATTTAAGTTAATGTTATAATTGTATTATTACTTTTGAGAAGACTATGAAGGTTTTACAAAGTTCAGTCTTGTTTGAATATAAGTCCAGTGATGAAAAGAATGCTACACCATTGTTGATATTACTGCTATTGTTATGATTAATACACACACACACACACACACACTCTCTCTCTCTCTCTCTCTCAAACACAATTACACCCGATATCACCCTTACAACACACACACACACACACACACACACAAAGAGCAAAAATGTAATCGACGTTCCATGAGTGCAGCCCCCACCCCCACCCCCACCCCCAGCACCCAAAGAACCCCCTCCCCTCTCCGACCCCTGAATCCCCAGTAATTTGGTGATATGAAAGCTGGGTGTTTTTGCCTCGTGCCAAGCAATTTATAGAGAGATGATGGTAAAGGTAATGATATTGATGATTACAATGATGATGATAATAATAATGATAATGGTAATAGTAGTAATAAACAACAATAACAAAACAACAATAACCCCACAACAACACTATCCTCCTCACTACCACACCAGCACCACAAACAACAACAACAACCCCACAACAACAACACAACCCCAGCAGTCCCTGACAGTCTGGGGAACTACAACAACAACAACAGGAAAACAATACCACTATCATTATCATCCTCACAACAACAACCCCACAACAACAACAACAACCCCACATCAACAACAACAACCCCACAACAACAACAACAACCCCACATCAACAACAACAACCCACATCAACAACAACAACCCCACAACAACAACAACAACAACCCCACAACAACAACAACAACACCAAAAAAACCACAACAACCCCACCACAACACCACAACACGAGTGACTGTAACGTTATAACAATTGCAGTCCTCCCTCAACAAAACAGTAAAAACAAGAACTCTCAACAATGATGGTCCAACAATTATTTCATCAACCATCAACAACAACAACAACAACAAGAACAGCAAAAACAGCAACAACAACAACAACAACAACGAAACATTTTTACATAAATATAACGTCAACTTCTGTACATCTACATCATTAAATTTTATTATTACAACTGGGTCACTACGACAAAAATAAAAATGCCAATAACATAAAAAAGTAATAATTAAAAATCATAACAAAAACGAAAGTAACAGCATTGATATTTTACATTACAAACAACTATATATAACGAAGGTTGCAGATGTGTCTTAAACATCACCTTTATAATGACACACACACACACACACCACACACACACACCACACACACACACACACACCACAACACACCCACACACCACACACACACATAAACAAACAAACAAACAGTAGGACAGCCTCTGGGATAGTATGTATAGTAATGTAGTTACTGTATAAACATATTATTCGTGTACTGCCTCTGGTGGTATGAGAGGTAAAGAAAGAGATATACTGTACCTCTATACACAATAATAATAGGATACCCGAGTACACACAACCTCTGATGATATGAGAGGAAAACAAAACATGTATTATTATTATTATTATTATTATTATTATTATTATTATTACTTCTTGTGTACTCTCAAGATTGCTGTGTCTAAGATAGCCACACAATATTGCCAAATAATATAGGTTAATGACAGTGCAAAATGGCAGCACCTATAACTTTTACAGCGACAAAGCTCAGCAAGGAAAATTTTAAAGATAAGAGAGTAATATGTTAGAAGAATTAAGAGAGAGGGAGAAAGGCAGAAGGAGGGTAGGGGAGAGGAACAAGAGAAGAAGAAGAAGGAGGAGGAGGAGGAGGATAGGGGAGAGGAACAAGAGATGGAGGAGGTGGAGGAGGGTAGGGGAGAGGAACAAGAGAAGGAGAAGGAGGAGGAAGATAGGGAAGGGAGGAGGAAGACAGAGGGAGACAAAAGAGAGAAGCGGAATGGGAACAGGAATAAAAGAGGAGAGGGAGACGAACAGGAAGAAAGAGTGCTGATGAAAGGAGAAGGATACAGTGACGTGAAATGGGAGAGAAAAAAGAGGAAGGGATAGTTAGTGAAATGGAATGAAAGAGGTAGATGAGAGAGAGAGAGAGAGAGAGAGAGAGAGAGAGAGAGAGAGAGAGAGAGAGAGAGAGAGAGAGAGAGAGAGAGAGAGAGAGAACTATGATAAGGATTAGAAGGGATATATAGGTTGGGATAAAAGTAGGAAACCTAAGTAAAATGTAAAACTTACCAAGAGGTTAAAAGTACATAGACTAATAGTGAATAACATGAAATAATTAAATACAAATACATTATAATCAGCAAATAATTAATAGGAACACACACACATGTACACACACATACCTTTGATTCATCACGTCCACATATTCTCCCTCATATCCTCTTTTTCACTCACACATCCTCTTTTTCACTCTCACATCCTCTTTTTTACTCTCACATCCTCACATACACTCTCACATTTTTATTTTTACTCTCACATTTTTATTTTTACTCTCACATCCTCTTTTTCACTTTCACGTATTTATATTCACTCTCCCATCCTCACTTTCACTCTCAGGTTCTCACTTTCCTTCACTCTCAGCCATTCAGCCATCCAGTGGGTATATACTCTGAGGGTGCCAAGGGTGCCAAGGTGGTGCCATCCCTTCCTCTCATTGATATCATTCCATTCTATATTAAAACCTTTATTGCTCCACCCCTCTTTCGGCATTCCTCCCACCTCCCACTCCCCACTCCCTCTCCCTCCCGCTAGCTAGCTATTGCCCTCTCTTTCCTCCCTTGGCCCCCTCTCTCCCCAACCCACACTCCCACCCCCACTCCCTCATCCTCCCGCTAGCTATTGCCCTCTCTTTCCTCCCCTTGGCCCCCTCTCTCTTCCCTGCTCAGCCACTACCCCTCTCCCTACCCCCTTTCCCCTGCTCAGCCCCTGCTCTTCTCCCTTCCCTTCTTCCCTGCCCATCAACTCTTCCCCTTTCCCCTTCCTCTCCCTTTGTTACGGTTCTTTTCTCTCTCCCTCCCCCTCTCATTCTTTTACTACCTCCCTCCCTTACTCTCTCATGTCCTCTCGTTTCCTGTCACACACCTCCTCATTCTTTTATTATTTCCCTAACCTTTTCTCTTTTCCCTCTCATTTCTGTTCCCCACCTCCTCATTCTCTTACTGTCTCCCTCACTTTCTCTCTTCTCCCTCTCATTTCTGTTTCCCACCTCCTCATTTTCTTACTGTCTCCCTCACATTCTCTCTTCTCCCTCTCATTTCTGTTTCCCACCTCCTCATTTTCTTACTATATCTCTCATTTTCATTTCACTATCTCCCTCCCCTTCCTTTTTACTTATCCCATGCACCTACATCGCTTTGTAGTTTACCCATTGTTGTAGAAAGTAGTGTGTGTGTGTGTGTGTTAATTTGGTCACGACAGTTAAAGGCAATTGTGCATTACATTATAAAATGAACTAATTTTCACCGACACTTAGTACATTATTATTGTTATTGTTATTATTGTTGTTATTGTTGTTGTTGTTGTTGACACCAGGTAGAGAAATGCATGTAATCTCCCAAAACCACCATAATAACTCCTCTAAGTGTTTATTGTATTCGTTATAAGTATTTGTAATTCCGCTTAGCATATGTACAGTCACGAGCGCTAATAAATATACAGGTAGGTGTGCTTCGAATACCTGCATGGAGACAGTAAATAAATACATAATAAGATCTCCATTGGAATGACTTCGTTGGTGAAAGTGAACTGTTCGAAGCATCAACAACCAAATTGAACTGTTCGAAGCCTCAACAACCAAACCTGTATAACTTATGAGGAAGGTGTATACTGTATAGACTTCTCATATACATACAGTTCATCCACTTAGTCTGTCTCACTTCCTCTGTCGTCACACACACACACACACACACACACACACACACTTCACTTTCCGGATCAGGCTGAAGCTTCTCTCTCCCCTTCCCTCTCTGATTTTTCTCCTCCTAGTCCTGCTTTAATTTCATATACGATCTCCTTCATTTTCTGTTATTCCTGTTATTCATTGTCTGTTATTCCTGTTATTCATTGTCTGTTATTCATTGTCTGTTATTCCTGTTATTCATTCACTCTCTCACCACTTTCTACATAGCGGTATATTCAATGCGGTTAATGCGAAGTAATATAATTTGTCATAAGGATCCCTTGGCATATCAACGAGTAATTTACAACGCTTAAGAGACATTTCAATTTAAAACGTGTGAAATGGTGATGGATAAGGAGGGGAAGGGGCAGTGTAGGAGGGAGGAGGAGGAGGAGGGAGAGAAAAGGGTGTCATTTGGGTGAGGGGAAGGGGTAGTGTAGGAGGGAGGAGGAGGAGGAGGAGGGAGAGAAAAGGTGTCATTTGGGTGAGGGGAAGGGGCAGTGTAGGAGGGAGGAGGAGGAGGAGGAGGGAGAGAAAAGGGTGTCATTTGGGTGAGGGGAAAGGGCAGTGTAGGAGGGAGGAGGAGGAGGAGGAGGGAGAGAAAAGGGTGTGATTTGGGAGAGTGGTATCAAGGGAACAGGGAACATTTGACGAGATATCTGGAGAGGCTTGGGGATGTGAAACTCAGGTGAAGGACAGGGAAGGGAAGGGAGGGTAGGTAGTATTAGG
>JAWZYT010001093.1:0-10000 GCA_034508575.1 Petrolisthes manimaculis | reverse complement strand
TCTCTCCTTTATCTTCTTTCCCCTGTCTTATCTGTTTTGTTCTCCCCTGTTCTCATCAGCTCTATGCTTCTATTTACCTCATTCCATCCATCTTCCTTTCCTTCTCTTCCTCTCATCCCTACTCTCTCTCTCTCTCTCTCTGTGTATATCTGTTTCTATTTGACTATATATTTGAGTGACTGCTTCCATTTTTTTTTCTCTCTCTATTTCCCTTCTTTTCATCATTATTCTTTTATCATGTAACCTCCTGTCCTTTCCTATCCACTGTCTCTCCTCTTCCCTTCCAATCCTTCATCTTCTCCCTTTCCTTTCTTCCTTCCTACATGCCAGTCCCCTCCTACCACTCCATCCCCTTATCCTCCCACCCCCCACCACTCCATCCCCTTATCCTCCCACCCCCCACCACTCCATCCCCTTATCCTCCCACCACACACCACTCCATCCCCTTATCCTCCTCCCACCCCCAAGGCTCATGTATTAAAGGAAATAGCCGGTACTACAGAAACTTTTTATACGTGGTGGTAGCTCATGGTCCCTCGTGCATGTCACAAAAGTTATAGAGCTCTTTGTGTTTGAGTGCAGTTTTACGGATGCCATTGTATTATCTCGCCTGAATATGCTCGTGTAAATAATAGCCTTTTATCGTACTTCTGGGTGAAATCACAAAAAGCCTCGGGGAAGAATTGCCTCTTGTTAGGGAAGAATGGAGTCCAGTTTCTGGGGTTCTGCTGGATCTTGATGGTCTTATGGTGTTGTTGTTGTTGTTATTGTTGTTGTTGTTCCTCAAGCTGTCGGTCTTTTGGTGTTGGTATAATTACTTACTATTTATTACTCAACATCTACTTGAATTCAACCTTTGTGTTTATTATACTAAGACATCGGTAAATTCTTTTAATTATATAGGTCGTATATTATCATAGGAGAAAATAGGATGACCTCTGAAGGTTTCTTAAGGGGGAAGTCTTGTGTTGGTAAATCTGGAGTAACTGAATCTCCCAAACTATTCCAAGCAACAGAACACTATTATTTTTGCCATTCTGGTCGTGTTTCCTAGCATACTTTGGAGGAAACAAGGCACTCCAATGTACCATAAAAAAATTCTCCCCTTAATGTCTATCTTAGTTGTCATGATAATAATTGTATAACCACATTTAAAGTGTACCATTAATATTGTTGAAATGGGGGTATACTGATTCATCCAAACTATACCAAAAAACCAGATTTCCTCAATATACGAATGGAGGATCTGTTTTATTACAATGTCTGGAGGAAACAGTAACCTTCGAATTCACTAAAAAGAAAAAATATTTCCTTCATTATGTTGTCATTTTCCGTTTCCTTGGTTACGTGAGACTGAAATAAATCTGGAGTGCATCTCATATTGTCAATGTCGTGTGTTTACAATGACGTTACACTTTTATTATATTTATGTCAGTCGTAAGTTCATATAATGACCTTCTCTCCCATCTGAATCTTTTACCATTACCGTCGTGGAAACCAAATCGCATTAGTAGGAAGGAAATCTTACTCTGGAATGATGTCTTACACTTTCCTAAAAATGCACCTGATGCTTCGTAATAGAAGTGGCGGAAAAGCTTCTTAGCTTACTTACTTATGGAGTTCTTATTATTGTGTCGTATTATTTGCTTATGTTTCTTAATTATATATTGGTATAGATCATTAATGTAATGTGTTTCTTGTTATTGTGGGGTATGATGTGGTATGTTATTGTGGGGTATAATTTGCTTATGTTTTCAATTACATATTCGTATATATAGATCATTAATATAATGTGTTTTCTTATTTTAAAAAAATGGTCATTTTAGCTCCTCGTCAGATTGCTTCGCCTGAGAGATTGAATTCAGGCCGTGCATAATTAGTGAATTCATTAATATTTTGATAGTTTCAATTGAACAGCAGCCGGACATTTTAGTAATATCGCTGACTTTGTGTCAAAATGATGAGTGACTTGTGTGCTTATAACATATATTGATGTGTGTGTCTGTGTGTGTGTGTCTACGTGATGTCAACATGATGCGTGATTTGTGTGTTTATAACATATATTGATGTGTGTGTCTGTGTGTGTGTGTGTCTACGTGAGAATGATTGATGGTACATCTATGTATTTATTCACTTGATATGAATGTTATAACACCAGTGAAATCAAATACTGAGATCCAAAATATCAATCCCATCCTTTTTAAACATTTCTCTATAGCTTTCCAATCTTGTTGTGTGGAAAGTATTAATTAATATTTGTTAATATAACTGTATCATATTTTTCATCCTTTTTGAAAGAGAATACGTATTGAACCTTCCATCAGAATACGAAAATGTGTGTATTTTATTGGGAGAGACTATACCAAACGACCTCCATTTTGACCTCACCCAAAAGGACGATAAAAAGCATAAAAAGCCTCACAGTCAATAAAACCGAACTGAAAACACACACAGCTTTATAACTTTTGTTACATACGTACTGCACCGTTAGTTACATCATGCTATTTTATTATCATTGCTTATTGAATGAATTATATTGTTCTCTAGCACTTTTCTGATTTCCTGTTCTTTTTTTAGCACTTTTCTGATTCCCTGTTCCTTTTTAGCACTTATCTGATTCCCTGTTCTCTAGCACTTATCTGATTCCCTGTTCTTTAGCACTTACCAGATTCCCTGTTCTTTTTTAGCACGTATCTCCTAGCTCCTTTCCCCTTTCCTCCCCTCCTACCCCTACCAGTCCCTTACCTCCCCTCCTACCTCTACCTCTCCCTTTCCTCCACCTCCTAGCTCCTTTCCCCTTTCCTCCCCTCCAACCCTACCTCTCCCCTTCCTCCATCCTCCACCTCCCATCCCCTCCCCCCCCCCGTCACTACCTGTCTCCTTCCCCCCCTCCCCTCCAACCCTACCTGTCCCCTTCCCCCCCCCCCCACCCCATCACTACCTGCCTCTGACATCCATTATTAGCACAGAATTGAATTAATGTCCATTTTATGAACACTTCTGATCTTATATATATTCATCATTTTTATCTTTACATACATGCGTGGCCGGTATTCAATTTTTCTCATTTTTTTTCTCTGAATTTAACTCTCCTTTCACGGTATATTTTTCATTTATTTTTCTATGCACTTTTTTTTTTTTTTTTTTTTTGTGGAATATTTACCGTATATATAACCTGTTTTTATGGCTCTATAGACCCTATTTTTCGTATAAGGTTCGTAATTTGTCTCCTTTCATCCTTCATGGTGCCGTATAATGCACTTTTCACCTTCCATTCACATGTTTATTTTCTGTTTCCAAAGGTCGAGGTAAACGAGATTGAAAGAACCCGGATGTATATTACGCTGATGTACACACAGAATTTCACTATATTTGTGTGTTTTTATCCATAGGCTGCCATATATTATAATTATCAGGTCAGGTCAGAGCAAAAAAAGTCAGGTCAGAGCAAAAAAAGTCAGGTCAGAGCAAAAAAAGTCAGGTCAGAGCAAAAAAAGTCACGTCAAATTATAGTAAATCAGGGTAATGTCAGGTGAGGTTACGGCGGATACATGTATAGAAAAGGAGAGTTGTGTGTGGTTTGTATAGTGGAGCCATCTCGTTGGAGGAGTGGTGAGGAGAGTGTATGGATGGGATTGTATGGAAAGGTCAGGTGGAGGGGAGGAGGGGGAGGGAGTTGTTGTTGAAGTGTGAAATGGAGAGGCTCTTAAAAGGTGAATGAAAAATGTGAACTGAGGCAAACCACTCGAGGCTAACCAATGTGTAGTAATCTGTCTCACCTTTACAACTGGTGGTGCCTACTTTTTCTAACATTTCTATAGCCATTTTTAGACATTTTTCATCGCCGCTCTCCTCATGTTTAATTCATTCACACTTCTTTCACCTCATTTATACTTTTTTATTTTCCTTGCGATATATACCGTATCATACTTACTCTCTTCACTTCACTCTTATATAACTTCCTCTCCCCTTCTATTCACTGTTCTGTCCCTCTATATAGCATTCTTTTTTTTGTTTACATCACACTCCTTCTCATCCCCAAGTCTTCTCCTCACTCCTATACCCGAACCCCATCATTCATCATCTCTTCTTCTTCACTCAACATTAACTCGTATATTTTCACCCCACTTCCCCTCTTCATCATAACTGCTGCTGCCTCGCTCAACAATCCTTCATGTTTTATTACTTCCCAACACCTCATAAATATCTGCTTAAAGTTCTTCTGGATCCGAACCTGGTACATACCTCAGAATGTAGTCCATGCCGTTATCACAACAACATCCTCAGACAGAGCTGTGAAATTGAACAGTAAACCTAACCTAAGCTATCCTAACCTAACCTAACTTAACCTAACATAACATAACATAACACATAACATAACATAACATAACATAACATAACATAACATAACATAACATAACATAACATAACATAACATAACATAGCCTAAGCTAACCTAAGCTAAGCTAAGCTAACCTAATCTAACCTAACCTAAAGTAAATACACAATTCTGTTTGGTGTTTTATCCTAACGTTTACAAAATTCCTTTCTAGCCAACTAAGAGTATGAATATTTTATCCAACTTTTATTTCCAGCTTCCACTCTCTTATCCCCTTCACCCCTTACTCCACATACCCCCCATCCTTCACTCCACATAACCCCTACCCTTTACTCCATATACCCCCATCCTTCACACTCCACATACCCCCATCCTTCACACTCCACATACCCCTACCCTTCACTCCACATACCCCTACCCTTCACTCCACATCCCCATCCTCCTCCCACCCGACCCTAGACACAATTAGAGGTGTACAAGTTAGGGTAATTGACCATAATTGCCCCAGGTCGTTAGGCTGTTGGGTGTCGAGACGGTGGCGGATTCTACCATGATTCTGCACCCTAATTTCACACCTGCAACACACACATCTGCCCTCACTCATTTATTTCACACCTTTAATACATCTGTCACCACTCATTTATTCTACAACTTCAATACATCTATCACAAATCAATTATCCCACAACTTCAATACATCTATCACAAATCAATTATCCTACAACTTCAATACATCTATCACCACTCAATTACCCTACACCTGCTATATCTATACACTTTATTATACAGTTACTACTTAATACCAAACACACCTGCAACACCAGCCGTTCCAAACTTATTACTACTTCAGTCCCATAATTTGATGCCTACGATTTAGAGGGATATTTGTATCTTGACCCTCATTATTCACAACAGTAATCACATATAATTTGACTTGAAATGATTGTCACTTATCATTAAAATGCTGATTTATTAATTATTGTTGTAATTACAGCTTTTTGTACTCATTAATGTTGAACCTGTTTATACTAATATATCGCTACAATCAACGTTAATTATAACATTTACTTAATAGAATAAAATATAATTTGCAAATTTCTGTTCTTTTTCATCTAAAGTTGCATAACAATAATAATAATGATGGTTGTTATAATTACTATTATTATCATCAATGTTAGTTTTACGTTTCATAAAATAATGTATTGATGATATTCAAGTTAATTACTGATGAACGAGGAGTTACGTTTAACGCAACGCCTCACTTTATTGTCAAGTTTTGCAGCCAACGACGACGTATGGTAATGAGGTGTCACCACTGTGACACACACACACACACACACACACACACACACACACACACACACACACACACACACACACATGAATGTGGTTAGGCAGGCACATATGTTCACGTTATTTACCGTTACGTTACTATTATTGGTACTGCACATAACCTGCTCACATGTTTAGCAATAAAATGGCTACTGATTCCTCCAACTTATCCCAGGAAACAAATCACTTCAATGTTAGTAAACGGAGATTTGTTTCGTAGCATAGTTTGGAGGATACAATTGTCCTTAAATTTTCCATCATAATTTAGTTACTGACATTTTGATGAGTGTGTTCCATTGTCTCTTTCTCTATCATTATTGTAGTCATTATTTTTGTCTTTACATTATTCATCATTTCTCCATTACCATGAATCTGATACTAAAAGGAGTTACTCGTATATGCCAAGCAATGCATCGTAAACTACACTCCTTTCCTCTCCTTATTTATATTCACTATCAATTCTTTTGGGGGGTTTGCCTTGTGCCTCTTTCCTTCCTCTTACTCTCCCCCTTGTGCCTCTCTCCTTCCTCCTACTCTCCCTCCCCTTATGATTCTCTCCCTCCTCCTCCTACTCTCCTCCCTTGTGTCTCTCTCCTTCCTCCTACTCTCCTCCCTTATGCTTCTCTCCTTCCTCCTCCTACTCTCCTCCCTTCTTTTTCTTCTTCTGATTTATAATTTAGTGTAATTATCTATGCCACTGATATAAAATGGCTGTGTTTTTTACTGTTCATTTATTTTTGTTTGTCAGTCTTCATTATAACATTAGAAGTGCCAGGAGGATCATTGATAGAATTTCAAAAGTAGTTCCCAATTATCTATCTATATTTGAGGTAATTGTTAGTTAAAGTCGGCAAATGGCGCCTCCATGCAAAATATATGTTGCTAAATCAATCAATTCTGTTTGCTAAATCAAGTCTGTCTGTGTATTGCTTTCCTCGCTTCTCTGGTTACCTTGGAAATTATTACTGTTTTGATTATGAAGTTTAATGGCTTGCATACTCATTCCCGTAAAAAAAAAATACAAAAAAAATGTATGAAAAAAAAAGTATGAAAATTAATATAACGCTACCGGAAAGAAAATTAGAAATCCCAAGGGTACTTAACATGAATTATGCTATAAATTTAATCTGCATATATATAGGAGCACTACAAAATTCGCCTCTTGCCATGAAAAGAGAAATGCTGACTGAAAAATAATGCTAACTCTGAAAATTGATATAGGGTTTTCAATTGACCTAAAAATGCTATCACTAATTAAATATTGAAGAGTGCAAGTCAATTAAATTTATTTGTATAATTTACGATTGATGTCGGCGATATATGACAAGAAAGGAGGTAAATGATAAATAATATTATAATATATCCCTAGAAAATGTGGCATAAATTTAGTTAACGTGTTGTCTCAGCATCAAATACGTGTTGTCGTCTCTGCCTTTCCTTCCTCTCTTTCTTCCATATTTCCTCTTATATTCCATCAGTGAAATTTCTCATCTATCTCCTCTTTCTTTTTTTAACCCTCCTTCACTCCCTGATCACTCCTCACTTCCCTCCACCTGCCATCACTTCCTCATTACTCATCCCTCCTCATTTTCTCTCCATTTCTTACTACCTCGTGTCAAAATACGTTTAGTTCTGTACTTCATTCTCCTTCCATATCACATCTCTTATTCCTTTCTTCCCTTTATGCCCTTTAGTGATTACTCTACTTTCTTTTTAACACTCGTTCTACATTATTATATTTCCTCAGATACTAGTAATATGGTTATCCATTTTCAATTCATCACGTTTTTTCGATATTATTATTTTATTTCTTTTCCCTTTTTCCATTCACGTTAGCATGATCATTCACTCCCATCTTCTTTCTCTTATTTCTTCCCTTCTTTCCTCTCCCTCATCTTCTTTCCCTTCTTTCATCATCATCCTCTTCCTACTCTTCCTTCTCCCTCCACCTAATCCTTCCTCCCTGTCCCCTCTTTTTTCTCGCTCTCCTTCTTACTTCCTGATCTCGTTCCCATTCCCTTTTCCTGGTCACTCCTGGTACTGGTCGTCCCTCTACTCCATCTCTACCCTTGTCTCCTTCACGTCAAAAGTAAAGTAAAACCCTTCCTCTAACCTGGATATGTGTTCTACCTTCCTTTACTTCTATCCCACCCTGACATACTCTCTCTCTCTCTCTCTTTCTCTCTTCTTTCTCTCTCTCTCTATCTCTATCTATCTATCTATCTATCTATCTATCTATCTGGAAGAGGAGTAAGAGGCCAGCCAGCCAGACGTAGGCTTTATGTTTAATGTAAGTTGTATTCGTCAAGATGAAACACAATCCCACTTACAACTCCCAAAGCCTGTTCCAGCCTCCTCCTTCAGTCCTCGGGAATCATCCTTTTTACTGTAGGATCTCTGGTGTGTCGACGGATTGTGGTGTGTAAAGAATGGGATGAAGAAGGTCAAGGGTGGATTCTAGCAAACTCAAGTCTCGGTAGTTGTAGGTAGGCATTCAGTAATTATTCCTTTAGTCGCGAACGGAACAGAACATACTATTTATTTGTGTGTGTGTGTGTGAGAGAGAGAGAGAGAGAGAGAGAGACGGTGTGTGTGTGTGTGTGTGTGTGAGAGAGAGAGAGAGAATGTGTGTGTGTGTGTGTGTGAGTGTGTGTGTGTAATTGAATCTCATTGGAAACTATGTAGTTTATTTGATGAAAAGAGCAATATGTACGACAGATGTAGAATGATGCTCAGTAAAACTTGGTATCGAAATGGTAAACCAATAAACATTGTGTGTCTGAATGACCGTTTCAATCACAAGTATTATCGATACTATTATTATTTCTGAGCCATACATCTATCTGTGTTAAATGGAGTGAATCATAATATGTGGCAGAGAAAAGGACGAAACTTCATAATTTTACTAAACTAATAAACCTACAAGAGTTGTATCCTTCTTCACTTATATATATTCACAGCAGCAGCAGCAGGAGTCTTGGTAATCAATTTGCAGGAACCGTCTCCAACATCATCAAGCTTGTTTCTTTCTGCGAGGGAGGTTTATGTGTGTTTTGGACTAGTTCTATTCAATTTCCGTGTCTTGAGTGTGGCCTGGCGTCTCCTTCCTCCCCCACACCCACCCCACCTAGTGAAACCTGGGTGGTAGTCTCGGAGAGTTTCATCACGCTGAGTGCCTGATGAATATTTCAGCTTTGCCCCTTGTTTTGTTGTTGTTGTTGCTGCTGCTGGTGCTCTGGTGTGGTAATTTTGATGATGCTGATGATGTCTTGACGTGGTTAAAGTTGATGTGTGGTTGTGGGGAAGATGATATTTGTGGTGCTTCATGTTTGTATGTAAATAATGGATGATGATAAAGATTTTATGTTGGTGCCTCCATGTTTGTATGTAAATAATGGATGATGATAAAGTTGATGATGTTTATGATGAGTGATGATGGTGAGGTTGTAAAATGTTCGGTGTTGTCTATATTAACAATGATACTGATGCCTGAAGTAATATAATTAATGATAATAATGAAACTGATTGATGATGATTATAATAATAATAATAATTTCATAGTTCTAGTATAATAATAAGCATGATAATGATAGTAATGTATTCATGAAGAAGATATTTGAATAATTGTTGGAAGTGGGTGTATTTTATATTAGTTTTTTTTTTTTTTTTTCGGTTCACGATTTTTTTCTTTATCTTCACATCCCACATCTAATATTATTCCCATTTCTTTTGCCTCCTTCATTCATTCTTTAATTTTCTCTTTATTTCTTTACTGGCGTCGTTCATTTCTGATTCACATTATTCTCTGTTTACTGTTATTCCTCTCATTGTTCCTTATGTAGATTTAGCTCTCTCTCTCTCTCTCTCTCTCTCTCTCTCTCTCTCTCTCTCTCTCTCTCTCTCTCTCTCTCTCTCTCTCTCTCTCTCTCTCTCTCTCTCTCTCTCTCTCTCTCTCTCTCTCTCTCTCTCTCTCTCTCTCTCTCTCTCTCTTCTCCTCTCTCTCTCTCTCTCCTCTCTCTCTCTCTCTCTCTCTCACTCTCTCTCTCTCTCTCTCTCTCTCTCTCTCTCTCTCTCAGCCTTTCTTTACCTTCCCTTCCAAATCTCTCTTCATTTCTCCCACCTCAATCCAGCTTTTGCTTTAATTCCTCCTCCCTCTCTCACTTATAACAACAATAATTCTTCCTTCGTTCCATTTCACACACCTTGCCTCCTGCCCCTGACACCCTCTGCTCGTCTCCCTCTTCTATGTTCCCCTTCACACTCCTATTTGCATCGTCATTATTACCATCATCATACACACAGAACCTAAATATCTCTTAACAAAAGGAGC